>FQSS02000554.1:75841-90936 GCA_900128795.2 Malbranchea cinnamomea
AAAAAAAACCCCGCGGAAATGTCAGCGTACATTTGGCAATTCTGTGTCAGTTCTGCTCATGCCTAGGGATAGAGTTCAGCGTCTCGAGCAAGACAGCCGTAACAGATCCTGTCCCACCTCCAATCTCCAAGACGTGGATGAAACCCACATCATCCTTGTGCTTCATCCACTTGGCCAATGGAAGGTGGGTCATGCAATCCGACTTGAGATCCTGACTTGCTCCACGAGCCACTCATGATATCTCTGTAAGTGGCTTTCAAGGGATGCTACTGGAATATCTTTAACCACGTGCGGACGTGACGGGCTCGGCGGACGCGAGTTCCGCGCGGATCTGGGGGTCGAGGTTCTCGGGCTTCAGCAGCGCCTACATTCGTTCTTTCCCTTTTGTCTTCACTTTGGGGCGGCTGAGAGCGTCCACAAGGGTGTTCTGTTTTCCTGGACGATAGCGGATCAGAAAACAGAAGTGAGAGAGAAATCCGGCCCAACGGGCCTGTTGAGCGTTCAACTTCTTTGTCGTCATGAAGTATTCCAGCGCCCGATGATCGGTAAGGACTTTGAAGGGTTCATCGCCTTGTAGGCCTTCTAGTTCCCCTCTCCACGCGGCAAGAGACTTTATGACAGCCAGCATTTCCTTGTTGTGGATATCGTAGTTCTTTTCCGGAGCCGACATGGAAGAAGAGTAGAAGGCGACTGGGTACCAACACCCATCCTCCAATTTCTGCGACAGAACTCCAGCAATCACTTCATCCAAGGCATCCGTTTCTTCGCGCGTTTCGCGGGAGGGGTCGTATTGGCAGAGAACAGGAGCACGGGTGAGTAGGGACTTCAACTTCTCAAATGCCTCCTGGCACTGTGGTGTCCACGCGAACGGAGTATCCTTCTTTGTGAGCTGGTACAGGGCCTTTGCGACCTGGCTATATGCCCTAATGAATCGCCGGTAGAAGTTGCAGAAACTTAGGGGGGAGAGAACACCCTGCTCTTCGTCTTCCGGGTCAGCGCCCGTGACCCGCATCCTTGCTTTGTCCTCAATGGCGTGGTCGAGCTCGCTGATTGTGAAGCTCAAGCATTCGGACTTGGGACTGCGGATGTGTCTCTTGTATGCCTCGGCGCCGATGAAAATGACGTCAATTGTCGTGAGAGCCTTCGTGTCAGAGCGCACTTCCTCGGACTTTGGTGGTTTTATTGGAACGTCTCCGACGCTGGACGCAATTATGCTCGGTGCCACGCTCGCCACTCGACCGGACTGCATCTCCTTAATCCGACGCCCGAGAACGCGCCATTCTGCTTTGTAATCATCGCGTTACTCCTCGAGCTACGACTTCTCTTGTTCCAGGGCATCAACTCTATTTCGGATCTCTGCACTCTCTCGCTTTAACGTGCTGATCTTTTCCTTGGAAGCCCTGTACTTATTTTCGTAGTTCGCTTTCGAGGTGCGGAGGCCGTTCACCTCCTCATGAACGTTGGCGAAAATCAACTCCAGATCCCGGTAAACTTGCTGAGGGTTATCGGCGATCTTCTGTACGAATTCCTCGAACTCGATCTTCTTTTGCCCGTGGGGGCCATCGGCAACGTAGTGCCAAAGGGGCTGCGGTGTGTCACCTTCCTGCTCATCGGCCCTGTCGGACCTCCTCGTTCTGACTGGCATACTGGGCGACTCCGAATGCGAATCCCCAGCGAGAGGCGGGAGGTTTCACGGGCCTATGGCAAGGCTGGAGAGTCCACGGCCGAAAACTTGCAAAAGGGCAAAGCAAATGAATAGGATCATGCGTCCTCGGGGGGACGAAAACTATGTACATAGTACACTGGTGTGGCTACGTGACCCCTGGGCCGTAGCCCTGGTAAGGTACGATGGCCTGGGAGATGCTGGCTCTAACAGAGGGCGCCACCCGGTATATGGTCAAAATGGGCTTGGAGGGTACTGAATCGAATTGTAATTCGTTTTTTCGAGTCGTTATTCCTGGCGGGGGGATTTTGGTAGTTGGCTACTTTTTGAGTTCTGTAGGACCACGAGGCGTTGAACCCACCTCCAGTCAAGCTCGTTGTCTTTCAGGGATCCATGTCCGACATAATACAAGGTAAGCAAAGTCTTGGTATCGTCATCATCGTATTGCCTGGTAAACGAGCCGACTCTATCAAACACTCTTCTTTGAATCTTCCGATCTGAATTTCTTTCAGGTATCCTATATTCCTCGACCTTGAAGCGGTATGTCTTTGCAAACAAGTCTCGGATTGCGTTGACAGTGTCGAATGTGGTGTTTGGGTCGGCCGTCATACCAGGAAAATAGACCAAGAGGACGCTGACTGTCTGATAGCGACTCCCATCCACAGGGAACACGCGACTCAGGGCCTGGTTGAGCGAGTCTGCGAAGTTCTGGAAGTGCCCATGCGCTTTTCTGGGCCGTTGTGGGGTCCGGATGGAGTCTGTTTGGTGCATCATCATCGAAAGAGGCGCTGAACTCAGGCTGGTCAGGGTTAGAGTACTCCATGATGGATGACTGATAGTGTTTGGCAGTTCTGGGCTTGAAACGAAATGTGAATATAGCGTTTAGAGCTCAGAGTGGTAAGGGACGCTTGCTGTGCTAAAGGAAGGAAAAGAAGAGCAAAGGAAAAAGATCTTGTGTCGGGGTGGAGGCCGGTATGTAAATCCTGACTCTGGACGCGCTCCGGTCTGGTAAGATACGGCATGCCTGGAACACCTAAGTCCGAGATGACTTGAGTCTGCACAAAGTGACTGTATGGGAACCTTGAACGGCGTTTTCGAGGGGGCTGGAAGGAAGGAGAGAAAGTCATTTTTTTGTTGAGGTTTGTGGTCAGCTTCGTGGTTTCTTTGGAGATGGTCGCGGTATGTACCGGGCGAGCCGTCGGCCAGGCGCAGACAGCACTCTGGGTCCATCTCACGGTATGGAGCCACGGGTTAGCAGGAGCTAGATGGTGATACTATCAAAACCAGGAACCTTCGAATCCTTGAGGTTAGTGTGATGAGAGCCTGCAAGCGTTGTAACCAGGTGGATATCGACCAAGCATTGCATCAAGAGACGCTGCGACATTGGGAGATCCCACAAGAATCTCATCAGTGGCCATGTGTCCAGTACCTAGTCGTAGAAATCTCTTAGGAAGATGAAGACAACAGGACCATGTGCCAACAAGATCGCAGGCTACAACGGCTATGCAGGTCGGAGTCATGGGAAGATGCTTGGGTCTTTCATCCTTTGAAACCAAGTCGGATGATGGATGGTCGATAGTAGTACTACCAGACGAGGAGTAGTGTATCTATCGCAGGATCTTCCTGTTCCACTGCCACCTGGATGGCTTGACAATTGGATGATCAGATCATCCAAATGCCTAGCTGGCTCATCACAGGCGCCTCCGGCGTGTTCGGCCACGAAATCAGTTTTTTGAGGCCATCTTCCAAGATGTGTTCTATGTCAACAGATCCAGACTATGCACGGTTGCAAATTTGGGAGGATGTGAAGCAAAGCTTGAAAAATAAATCGAACAATATACATGACTGAGGGACGGGAAAGATGTCTTGCGGATGTGGAGAGGTCAAATTCTCGGCCGGTGAGGTCGATTCATCGTCGTCATGGCCAATCACCGCGCTCGGTTGAAGACGTCGCCAACGGTCGTCGTCTCCTCGCCAGAGGAAACCCTAAGCACACGCGCTCATCTCCCATCCAGCACGCCCAGCAGCAATGTCCCGACAACTGCGATCACGGGTGCATACCCCCAATGGTTCCACTCTCCCTTGCCATGCGCCCAGCACACCAGCCCATCCGCAAAAGCAACTCCACTCGCCGCAATCAGTGTCCATCCCAAGGACCTGCGCGTCCCAGCCCACGCTGCGGCATAAATGGCCAGACCCATGAAGATATCCCGCACGCCGTACACCGCCATCAAGCTGTCGACCATCTCCTTATCCTGGGGGGCACGGGGGGGCGCGAACTCGAAGAACATCAGGGCATTGTCCGGGCGAATGACGGCGTTGACGCCGAAGCCAACAAAGATGGTACCAAAGACGTTGGCGGCGATTTGCAGGGCAGAGGACTGAGAGCGTGCCATCTTTTCAAGCTGGTGTGTAAAGAAGAGCAGACAACAGGTCGCTTGATTTGTCCAGCTGGGGCACGTTCAGGCCAAATGCTGCGGCTTTTATGCTTTCGGCGGGATGCAAACATTGCACGGGGCCCCTGATTGAAACGGATACGCTCTTCGAATCATGTCTTGCGCTATGTATTTTGCAAATGTCGATCAGGTTGTTGCCTGGCAGCTAAGTAACCTTTGCGGGCTAAGTGGAGTCGGAGAGAACTCATGCCAAGCCGGTGGGTCGGGCGCCGACAAATCCGATCAATGAGTGCGATCCGATATCAAGTTCTTCTTTTCCATCTGACTGTCTCTTGACGGATCAAACTTCCTCGCACTGCCTCACTCGGGCGTTGAGCCAAGCGGCCAGGCTTTGATGCATGATGTGACTAGCTGGCTTCTATGTCTGGCTGCTCTTTCCCTCCCTCTCCCATCTATCGTACCAGGATTGCCTCACCGTCTTAGGTCGGCATCGACTTTTCGGCATAGCTGAGCATCACCGGGAAGCAAAGCAGCATCAGTCTATGTCTGCATTGCGAATTGATTCTGCGCTTCTTGTGCGGTCCCTTTTAAGACCCGGAATTCCTTTTTTGCGAAAATTGTATGACAATTGATTGGGTCGCGCCGCTGAGACTCCGGTTTCCGAGTTGAAGCAGTTTCTCGTGGACGACACAGGCCGAAGACATCTGAGGACATAGTCACCAGCAGCGCTGTTTACCAGCACCCCACTGGTACTATTGAGAATGTCCCGACCCAAGCGACATCTTATGTTGCAGGGGCCCATCCGATCACGTCTTGAGTGTAGCTTGTGGATGGAGTAAGATTTTAGAAAGTGAGATATGAGATTTTCCGTTCATACTGGCCTCCACCTATTCGTCCAAATCATCGTCTCGTCCACTTCTTCAACACGCGACGCGTCCACTCACTTGACCGTGAAAATGTCAACGTGAATCAAGCTTCCCATCAAGAAGGGAGAATTCTATTGGCTATTCAAGCTTTGAAGAAAGGTCAAACTCAAGTGTTCGAGCGCTGCACGCACATACAATGTCCCTCGCACTAGCCCAGTTGAACGACTACACGGCCGTCCAACACGCAAGAATTCTCAGTCTGGAAATCAGAAACTCAGTCCTACAGAGGAATCAGTGCTTGTCCCGTGGATGATATCCATGGATGAACGAGGCCAAGTCCCCCGAGTCGCGAGCGTACGAGAGACTGCCAATCTTATCCTTGCCAACCGAGACAACTCCACCACTCCACCAACCGTTGGTGAATGCTGGACTAACGCCATCCTGAGCTGAAAACTCGATTCTCTCGATCGTACGACCATCACCGAGCCCTATGTGAAGACCCCAAGATTATTCGAGAATGGTTCGAGCTCGTACGAAACACCATTGAGACGTATCAGTTCCCAAGCCTCCTGGGCCACAGCCACGCCGCACAACGGACGACAACTAGAGCAGCAGACTGACAAGGTCAAGAAATGCCTCAAGCGCCGTACGCAGAGCCCTTCTAGTCCAACTGAACGAGCCCTAGACCAGCTGATCAAGGGATGCCAGATGGCCATACAGTGCTGCCATTCAGCAGGGGAGAACAGAAAGCTAGGGCTGCAAATGCCAAACAGAAGAGAAAGCGGGAGGCTCGTCGTACATACATAAGCCAGGGAGAAGGTCTGACTGTTGCAGAATAGTTCTTGAAGTAATTAGGAGTGTTTCTATCTAGCTGTAATGATATTTGAATGCAAGCATGTTGAATAGTGGAGAGGTGGGCGAGAAGGAGATCTGGACGAATGGGTGAACTTACGTTAGTAGTCCGTAACGTACATCCTATGTATGTACTATGTACATGGTCCCAAAGGTACTAGCGCAGAGCGACGGAGAGCAGACGCCAAGGATGCCCAAATTTGGGCAGGGCAAAACAGTCCCGTCCCTTCTTCGACTCGACAATTTGTTTTACTCCTCATGGTTCAAACTATAAGTAGGGTAGTTTGATGACCTACGATCATAAATTGCAATTATGTGACTAGCTACATCGCGGTACTTCAAAACCTCTTCCGTGAGAACGTCTTCTCCGGTACGTACTACTACTTACCAGGGAACCGAACACGTCCTCACTGACGAGTGGTTTTCAGAACAACATCGATATTCCGTGTTTTGAATCATGGATTTTGAAAGAGAAAACCTGGACCGTGAAACGTTGCTGCGGCGGTTGGCGGCGAGAGCTGAAAGGGAGAGAGAGCGAGCTGAAATGGAGAGAGAGCAAGCTGAAAAAGAGAGAGAGCGAGCTGAAAAGGAGAGAGAGCGAGCTGAAAGGGAGAGAGAGCGAGCTAAAAAGGAGAGGGAGCGAGCTGACAGATATGAAGCGGAACGTGCGCCAACATCTCTGGATCGTTATCTCGAGCTCGTTCATGACTTCCTCATTTCCACTCTGTCTGTCGAAAACGACCGCGCAAAAGGGTCATCAGGGTCATCCGGGGGAATGACCAATGTAGATGGCAGATGGTATCCACGGGAGCTTCACCGTTGGGACGACTTTGAGAATGAACATCATCGGATTTACAACATGTTCCTGGAAGAGTTGTCCAACAAGCAGCCCTTTCCTTCGCAGACCCAGGTCGCCGCCATTGGGTCATTACTTTCAGAGAGTCCTCAACAAGTTGAGCTAGATTTCTGGCCCTATGTCCATTGGGCCATCGAGTTCCCGGTACGACAGGTCGTCGAGGCATACCTCAGACAGACGGGGAATATGGACAAGTTTTTTTTCGGAATCACTGGACACAGCTTAGACCAGAAGGACAGTGTGAGTGCTGATGACGAAAGGTCGCACCCCAGGAACAAGTCGTCGGACCGCAGTGGCACTGGCGCGCGACAGATCCCCGATCGTTGGTGCATGCTTGAATCGGCAGACGGCAGAACGGTTGAACCGATCTTTCTGGGAGAGTACAAGCCGGCCCGTAAACTGCACGCGGAAGCGATCGCACAAGTGCTGGCTTCGCCGCCCTCCGACCTGTTCTTCCAAGTGCTCCGGCGCAAAAACTTTGGGAGGGTCGACCCCAAGGGAACCAATGAAGAGATCGTGGTGAAGGCTCTCTGCCAAACCTTCGACTACATGATCCGAAGTGGCCTCCTGTATGGGTATCTTTCATCCGAGCACATGTTGATCCTCCTGAAGATCGAGGAGTCGGCAGCCTGGAAGCTGTTCGTTCACTATACGCCAGTGACTTGTGTCGGCGATTTCGAGGCTCGGCGGTCTCCGATCGCACAGCTGGCGACCTTGGCCATGCTGGCTCTGCGGTCAGGAAGGAAACCTGCCCAGTGGATCAGCGACGCAGAAAAGTGCCTCATCAAATGGCCGTATACTCCTTCTGATCATATTCCGTCCGACGAGTTGCGGCGATTGCGAGAGCATGGGGGGGATCCAAGTGACGAGAGTGGTGGGCCGGATGCTCCGGCCCCACCGTCGGTTCGACGACCATCAACACAGAGTGGGTCGTCGCACACGGAGGGCGGCGCGCCCCAGGAAGACCTGGCGTATTGCACGCAGGCGTGTCTTCTCGGCCTCGTCCGCGGCCAGCCTCTGGACCTGGGATGTCCCAATACTGCGCGCCATCGCCGAGGCACGGCCACGACGAGGCATCTGCTGACGCAGGAAGATGTCAGCCGACTCACGCGAAAGCAGCTTGCGCGCAACCTCGATGAGGGTTGCATCTGCCTGGATCAATGGGGCATGTTCGGGGCCACCGGCGTGCTTTTCAAGATCACCGTGACCGGGTATGGCTACACGTTTGTCGCCAAAGGTGTGCAGTCGGTGGACGAATCCCTGCTGGAGCACGAGTCTCGGGTCTATGCTCGGCTCGCGCCGCTTCAAGGAACGAGGATCCCGGTCTGCCTGGGCATCATCACCCTGCAGCGGCCGTATCCCCTGGTCAGTCTGGCCCGTGTGACGCAGATGCTGCTCATGTCGTGGGCTGGGGACGCACTTGGGGCCAAGAGTTGGCCCGAAAGCGTCGATATCTCGGCAGAACAACAAAAGACGCTGCAGGCGCTCGCATCGTCTGGCGTCCGACACGATGACGCCCGTGATGCGAATCTGGTATGGAACCCTGAACGGCAGCTGGTGATGGCGATCGACTTTGATCGGACGACCATCTTGAGCACGCGGAAGCGCCAGGCATCACCACCCTTGCATCGGGCATACTCAAGCCGAAGGGTTGAGAGGGAAGGTAGAGAGCATGACGACGGCTGAACGTAGCACTGGGGCAGGATATTAATGTGATCCAAACGGGAAGTGCCATGAGGGTCGAGCATCGAGCATAGAACCTGTTCATGTTCCTCTGGTCGCGAGCAAATTTTCTCAAGTCCTGAAAGAACAGTACGACCAAGTTAGCGAAGCGACGGTCGAACAGAAACTGGACTGGTGGAGCCTGTCCTCGCTGTTGACAAGTGAACCGACAACCCCGTATGAGGGAGCCTAGACAATAGAAAGAAAGGTACCTCTAGACACCTACTGTGCAGCATCCTTTGCACGGAGTGCAACCGCCGTATTGTCCTGTCGACCGTCTTTACCTTGTGGCGTTGTACATGCACGTGGCCTGCTTCCTGTCTTCTCCTGTGCCATCTTTTTTCTGTCTTTCAGGCCGTTTAGGCTTTTTTTCCATGGTTCAAGTTCCGACGGCTCATCCGGCGCCCCCGCGATGACTGAGGCGTGCGCCTCCATCCAGACCCGGAGAAACCGGACTGCATCGTTGATCGCCTATCGCCTCCTCCAAGAGCCATGCGAGGAAAACTAGCTTGTCTGGAAGATTAGCCCTGACCAATGCGGCCTGCAGAGTTGGCTCCGTGCCGACCCGAGGCCGTTTTGTCCGAACCTTCTTCCGATCCCGTTGTCTCGTGGTTGGGACTGGGCCAAAAAAAAATTGCGTCGAAGAGCGTGGCCGCCATTCTTGGTAGCTCAACATTCACAAGGTCTTCGCTCGCGACAATCGCCGGGTCGATGGGGATTAAACTCTGCTCCAGACAGTCCGCCCGGAGAGGCGCTGCGCCTGCTTCGGAGACCAGAGGCCCCTGATTGACGGGACGGGAGAATTTCCGTGACTTCACCGCAGGGAACACGGTCATTCATTGATGGGAACTCGTTGCTGTCGGCGCTTGTTGGGGACAGCCACGGGGAAGTTCGCCTGGCAGACATGGTCAGTCGGCTCGTTTCGAGGTGCCCCGGGAGAGCGGTGGTCGCAGTTGAAAGGGAGAGAGAGGGAAGTGATTCGACGAAGAGAATATACACCAGAGATCTTAACGCATGCGCTCAGTAGAAAGAACATAGAGTAACAATACAGTTTGCACTTGGAATCAGTTGATCGTTAACTATATTGGCCACGACCTCACTGCTGTCTACCACATCTACAGTGCCCTCTGTCATCTCGCTCCACCTCGTGCTCGTCTCGTAATAATAGGGCAGGGCTCAATCTGCTTCTATCAGGGTTCCAGCACGCCGTGGGAGACAAGTTCGTGGATCCAAATGATGGAGGACATGCGGATGACTCTGCTTTCTGAAATGTTAAGGCATTGTAGAGTTCTTTATCAGCAAGTGTAAGGTGCTAGTTGTCATCCATAGAATATGACAGCGAACTGGAAGAGTGCAGCGTCCAAGGAATAGTTAGTTCTTAATGTAATTAGGTGATTTTCTTAGATGGTTGCTGTGATATCTGAATGCAAACATGTTGAATAGTGGAAAAGGTGATGTGGACGAATACGTCAGCAGATTCCGTGTCGTCCCTTTCAGCTTGATGCTTGTAATCCTGTATAAGGTATTCTTTGTGTCCATGACGGTGGAGGTGTGGAGTTTCCGTTTCAGTATCTGTATTCTAACCCCGCTTCGTCATGCCCATCCTACCCCGGCGTTATGATGGAGAGCAGGATCCAAGTACTCCGTACATACTGTGTAATGCACGGGCGGGCACTTCCACACAAGGAAAGTGGAGTCAGCAGCTTGCAGCGGGCCGGCCCGAACCTAGTTGACTTGGCGCTGCACAATCAAAGTATCCAGGCGAGGACGGAAACGGGGTAGTTATTAAGCTCCGTGATTGAATAAGATGAAAAGAAAGATGGAAAGAAGGTGCTCTCCCTTCGTTCGCCACCCGTTCGACAGTCTAGGACAAGCAGGTGGTAAATCCGGGGATGCGTACAGAATAATGAGCAGGACGGATATGTTGCAATCGAAAGGTCCATCCGTTTTTCGAAGCTCTAAATCCCCCTTATAGCTTCCGATTTAGCCCTCTCTCCTACGTCCATGACGTCAATGACTGCGGGGTTAGGAGTCTCAAAACAATCCTCGAATTTCCATATACTTAGCGATCGTAGTGCATAACACAAAGTGTCCAACATCAGAACCCGCGGCAGCGAACGCAAGAATACTCCCAAGGAGCAGCACCAAGCAGTAGAAAGCAAGCAAGGAAGCGTAGAACTGTGCAATACCAAAATAACAGCCGGTTGACCTTCTCGTTCCTCCCTCTTCTCCTCCGTCTCCCCATTACTCGTCTGCCCGACCGCCCCTTTCGCTCATCCCAAATCACCAGTGGCGCAGGGCCTCGAGACCGCAGGTCGTGAAGGTGGATTTGGATCTACATCAAATCATACCAAGTTAGCTTATCGCTCATCACCACGAGGTAGTGGTGTCTAGGCACGCTAATCGTAGCAGCAGCAGTAGTAGTAGGAATCACTTACTTGTTGGGTTTACGAGCGCGTTTACAGAGCGGCTCGCACAGGCCCCAAAGGACAAGCTGCACCACGAGGGTGCTCAGTGCCCGGGTGACAGGAACCCCGAGGACGAAAGAGGTCCTGTAGACGGCGTCCGGGGCAACGATGACGAGGCGCGAGAGAAACGCTTGCTGGCCGGAGTTGGATGCCAGGAGCTTAGCCACGTTGTTGAAGCGCATGCTTGGGGTATGTATGTAGATGCGTCGTGGATCGTAGTAGACGGTACTAGCTGATGGCAGTCGCTATGAGAACGCTTTGCAGACTGGTCAAGGACGTAGTATTGCGCTGTAGAGAACCGTATACAACTGGTTCGATCGAGATGAACGATGAAGAATTCAATGCGGGAGGACGGGACTTGCTGTATTTATAAACACGCCCGTGTATTCTGGCCGCAGACTTTCGCCCGTCCAAGCTCGAATCGATCCGTCGAGAGATATCAAGTTCCATTTGGGCTGCCTCGTCCAAAACTCTGACCCGGCTCTTTCGCGGCAGCCTGCAATGTTGTCAACTTCCATGATGCAATTCACGTTGAACTCTGGACTGTCAACTGCTCCATGATGCAATGCACGTTGATCTCTGGACAGCTGCTCCGCACCAGTGCGGCTTTTTCGGCGGTACTCGACAAGTCCATTGCGAAGATGACAGCGCCCATGCCGTTGGTCCCATGGACAAGTAATAGGCGGCCACACCGTACGCGAGAGCTGTCCATGATCACCAAGGCAGCAATACTGGCAAAGAACCCAAACATCTCCTTCATCAGCGCCAGACAGCGTCCGTAAGCGTAACTGCGCAGAATAACCAAGTGATAGTTTACCTATCGTTGCGAATCTACGACCTGATGGGCGGCGGTGGCGGGATTTTACTTATTTCGCTCATGACCCATCATAAGAGCGTGTAGAAGGGTGTTAAAAACGCATAGGTGTTGTTGTTCTGGCATGCTGTCTGATCGGGATTTGGTCTTTGGTTCCCTTGTCCCAGGGACCTTTCTCTTGCACCATGGTTCACTCTCCAGGCAAAGAACTCAAAATAGAATGCTGTCTATGTAGAGAATGAAAAGCCTGCCAGCGAATGTACATGATACCGCCAACGAAAGGCCAAGGTCTCTCCTCAGCAGAGCTCGCCCATCTCAAGTGGCTCAAAATGCAGCAAAGAAAGACCAAGCCAAACAGCTGATACGGCACCGCGTCAACCTGTCGCCTCATTGCACCCTCCCTTGAGCTCCGTGTCGCGCTCTGGATCACGCTCTCTGCCGTTGTATCCCATGCGCCGCAACGGACACCACGAGTACCTACGGTCGAATCAAGATTCAGGTCAGCACGGCTCACCCACGGCTCCATGGCACTGTCCCCAGCAACCGGAAACGGAGGACAGCACGCACATTGTACAGCCCTCCTTGAAGACCGAGATCAGCATGGCCAGCGCAAAGAGACCCACGGCAACGCTGAGGATGTAGAGAAAGATGCGCACGGCAAGGTCAGAGGATGTGCATTCGCAAGGTTCGCCCGGCATTTTTGCTTTGATCCGTCGCTGCTGGGAGGCTTCGGGGGGCTAGACGGGGTAATTCGCCAGCAGCGGATGGAGGGTTATCCCGCGGTATGGGCAATGATTCTGAGGCGCCGCTGCGTGCTCGGTCGAGCGTGCCCACCAATGTCGGTAATTGCCGCGTCGCAATTGGCCAAATAACTGCCGGGAAGTAATGATAGGATACGCGATGCCACTGCTCAAGAACAATCGACGAGGCAGAAGAGAAAGGGGAAAAAGCGTAACGGAAGCGTCTCAAGGCGCATCGCCCGTGGAGACGATGCCTGCTGGGAAGCCACCGCTCCGACGCTCGTGCTGTCGGGTAGGAACACCCCTTTGGCGATGAGCTCCCCAGTCGCGGAAAGCAAAGGCAAAATTGGAAATGCTCGACATCACAACGCGGAGATGGTTCTTAACACGTCTGAATTATGAAGTATCTATGAATTCTGATCGGTGCCATGAGTAAAACAGTGACTCGCCGAGATAGACGGAGTCGAAACAGAAAAACGAACCGAAACGCATGCGAAGTGATAGAGACGCTTGCTGATGCAGTGCCCAAAAACGCCACAAAATAAGAAAAGGTGTGAGGAAATTAGTATCGTTGAAGCTGGAGCAGGCAAGAACGGAAAAGGGACAAAAATAAAAAGGCGTATTAATACGGTTGAAGGTGGAGCCGGCAAGAAAGGAAAAAAGAAAAAGGCGTAGAGGTTCAGTGTCCACGGGCTAACAGCATCTCCCTTGACGTCTTGAAGTAATGTCAACCGTCTCCGTACTTTCATCTCGCTCATCGGTGAGCGATAGCGCTGGGGGAAAAGATAACCAGCTCCGTCGCTTGTCAGTGTCCGTTCCAGAGCCTTCGGACTGAGACGGCAACTCTCCCCGTCGACGCGGCGTGGCGGACGATGCTCCCGCCTTCTTGGCGGATTCGGCTTCGAGGGCTTTGTTCCTCTGCTCCACCAGTTTCCGCGCAATAACCCGGAATACCTCCTCGATGCCCTCGCCATCCTTGGCGCTGATCTCATGGCAGCAGTCCCAACCGATGTCCTGTCCCCAGAACCCGCTGCTTCGCGTACTCTCAATCCCCGGCAGCGTACTCGACGAGCCGAGCATCTGGTGGTGGCCGTGTCCGTGACCGTGTCCGTGACCCATGAGCCCCGAGCTCGGCGGCGGCGTCGACGCCTGCGAGGGGTAGAGCTGCTCGGCCACGTACGCGATCGTCCGCTCGAACGGGACCTTGCGCTTGCTTGGGTCGTCGGCCACGATATCCGCCTTGGTCCCGACGACGTGGATCACGATGGGGTTGTCCTCGCCCAAGTTGCGGCGCAGCTCCACCAGCCACCCGGCCATCTCCTGGAAACTGTTCTCATCCGTGATGTCGTAGCACAGCAGTCCTGCATTCGCCCCGCGGTAGTATAGCCTGGTGATGGAGCGGAAGCGTTCCTGCCCGGCCGTATCCCAGATCTGGAGCCGCACCACCGTGTCGGAGGTGGGGTCGAGCACACGCTTGGTGACGAAGGAGGCCCCCACGGTGGATGCTGTGGTCTCCGGGGTAAAGGTATTCTTGACATATCGTTGAACAAGAGAGGTTTTACCCACGCCTGAAGATGCCATCTGTCAGTTGCAAGGTTCTGAACAGGCGACCACCCGATGGAACAAGGCTCACCTTGGGCGCCGAGGACGACGATCTTGGCCTCGAGACTGTTGGGCATGGTGACGAGAGTTCGGGAAGAGTTTCAGAGGCTTTGGAAGAGCTGAAACGAGATGTAGCTGTTCAGGATGAGTTTTCGGTGCATATTCTTTTCCACTGATCGCAGCTTCGGCGTCTGCCGGATGGCCAGTCAACAGAGAATCCCAGACCGAGGTGTTCTGAATGCCAGAGCCGTCAGACACGGGAAGAAACGAATGAGCTGCAGCGCACAGCGTCTTTCACGTAGGAAAGAAAGAGAGAAAAAAACAGCAGCTCTCGACGCAGAAGCAGACACGACGATGATTCCTTGTGAGCGGGCGCGTCTTCCTGCTGCGGCGGCGCTGCGGGCAACCCGTGACATCAACCACGCACAAGGCTCTCTTCTTTGATCATCAGCAGACCCGCAAGATCACTCACACGCGCCCTGCAGACACCAGCGTCATTGCCACGCCCTGGCAGCAGCAGCAGCAGCCGTAAGACTTGGCATGGGTCAGCGCGTGTCCTTGACGTTTTTCTCGTATTTCCTCCTCGTGGTCAGGAGCACGACTTCTCCCGTTTCCGAATGTCTCGAGTTAAACAGAGCAAAAAGTTCGGGATGCGGCTCGGCGGGGCGGCTGCTGAGTCATCGCCACCTTAATCAGCATCGGCCCGACGTCATGCCGGATACGAAAAAAAAGGGGGGCGAAAAGGGGTGAAAAAGGGGGTCCGGATCGCACTGCAGGGAGAAATCCTCTTTTACCTCTACATAGCATTTGTGGAGCTTGTCTACGTCCTTTTTCGAATAATGGAGATATGCTACAGATGACTACTGCTGAAACTGTCATTGCAGAAATCCCCGGACCACTGCATCCTTGCATTCCTGAACGATTTCCAGTCGTGAAACCTTGGATCAGAGCTGTCCCACATACGGAAACTCGTACAGATCATAGCCAAGCGCTGCATCAGTGGACGTAGCATTCCGTCAGTTCTTGTTCAATTGGTAAAGTAAAACTCTTTCTTCTCCCTCCAGGGCCGTCGTTCGTCGCTTAGTCGTCGTGCCGAGCACAGACGACTGCATTCAC
>FQSS02000554.1:90954-104791 GCA_900128795.2 Malbranchea cinnamomea
CCCCCTGACTTGCAATGACTGGAGGATGACAGAGTCACCAAACCAGGACAGCATTGGGGAATTGCAGGGAGCTAGTAGGGAGAGACAATGAATGTGAGACACCAGCGGCACGGCCGGTCAAAAGTCTATAAATACCCCGCCCGGCCAGGGCCTGGCTTGCTTCTTCTTCCTTTGATATATCGCTAGCATCCTTCTCCTTCCGCTTGGCTTTTTGCCTTGCCTTTCACCGCGATTGATATATACGGATATCTGCTTTATATATGTCTTTGCCTAAGGTCACGACCTATGTTTATTTGATATTCCATCCTTGTCAAGGCTCCCAAGTCAGTTTTTCTTTTCATATTCTCCTCATGAAGGAGTAACTTAGCTGCGTTATCCCCCTTGAGCACCTAGCTCCCATGACAAACAGTGCCCAAAGTGTTGCAGAAGGCCATGTCTGGTCTGAGGAGCCGTCAGACGTGAGTCGATCTCTAGGTTCCCATTTCCTCTTCGATGGAAGACTCACCAGCCTAGGCCCGTCACATGTACGCAACAGAGGACTCGCTTGAGATTGGGCCGTTGAATGGACTTTTGCATCCCCTAGAGGGCTTCACTGATTTCCATAATGCTCCTTTTTTTTTCCCTAGAGTCAGCTTATATATCCTTCGTTATACTTTATACACGGGATAACTTATTCGGGCTGCGCCTCTCAAGAGACGCTCAAAGCTGACCGTTTGAGGCCTATACTAATGACTGCAGCTCACATATGGTACGGGCATCGTGGACGGAGACACCCTTAGTTCCCGTCAAAGAAAGGGGAAAGAGAATGATAGTTAGAAACTTTGAAGCAAAATCCTCATCTGAGGGGGGGAGGGGGAGGAACCCTCTTTATGAAGGGGAGACAGACTCCTGGGCAAGTATCCGTCAGCATCTTTCGAGTTCGTCCGCAGACACAGGAGCGATGGCCTATCCGTGCATCTGTTTGAGTGTGCAAAGGTGAACCAGCTGAAGCACCATCAGCCTGTGAAAATTTCACGGGGTATTCGATGTGTCCGCCAGCTGATCACGATGATCGTCTTCGTCTCTTGGACGGCCGGGTGAGACCTCTGGGCGACTTGATCATGCTCTAAATATGCCCTGCGACAGATTAAGAAGATCTCTTTTCACAAGGCCTGAAAACCAAAAAGTGAACAGAAAGAGCACAGTTGAAATCGCTCTGGCTATGAGTTGACGAAAACTGTTGTTTTATTCGGACAAGGTGCCTCACATGCCTGAATGACTCCCGAGTCGCCCAGTTTGTTTCTCTCAAACAACCACCAATTATACTCAGCACATAGATATGAGCTGAAAGGAATGCACGTTGTATTCTTGCCCCGATAGCAGAGGATTTGGAAAATAGAGCCAAACGTTATGCTTTGGCACGACAAAAGGTCTTCTGGGCAATCTTGCTACGCATGGCAAGGTACGGCAGTCTATATAAGTGATACTCGCTGACTTTTTGTCTGACGCCTGCGTGGTAAAGGATAGTAAATATTCCCAGCCACGACAATGCACAGCCGTTGGCCATCAGATCTTGACTTTGAGACAACCGGAGAATGTCGTCGGTCATATATACGTTACCCCCAATGCTGGCTGACACCCGATCACTTGCACATGTACCATCCACCCTCCAACAGCTATAAAACACTGAGCGCTGAGTGTGGGATAACTTCTTCGGGTGCTGCGAAGGACCTCCTTGATCGCCAAACATGGCTCTTTCCTAAACATCAAGCATTGCTCAGCACGCGCACTCGAGACAGTGAGTCCTGTCTGGGCAGATCGTTGACATCACTTGTGGGAGCCAGATCCGAGGGGCCAGGACTTGACCTCTGGCAAACAAACGTCGCAGAAGGCGTTCCAGCAGCACCCTACTTTTCCGTCAATTCTAATCATTACCCGGCGTGGGATTCATGGTCTCAGAGTCGGGCCTCATCTGTCGCACTTATAGTACTCTCTTCAAAGGCTGTCCTCTTACGCGTGAAACATGGGTATACTCACGTCATCGACGTGCTGGTGGAGCGATAAATGGAAGATGAACTTGCAAAAGTCACTCTTTCCAGCGAGGAAGCCCGATCCAAGGTGCGTGTGAGGATAAGCGGCCTGACTATTCCTGCCCTCATGGATTCCCGGGAGCCTTCTGTCGACCTCCTGTCTCCTTCCCAATCCTGCTAGCCCGGCCGGTCGCTTGTTCCCTACCGCGTTCACAAGTGCCAACCTCAAGTCAATGATAACAAGGACCTCAGGCTTTCACTGTTTACCACTTCAGCTTCTGCTTTTCTTGGCCCTGGGATCCATCAAGATTTTTTTGGCTTCACTTCCAAGAGACCCTTTGTTGTGGTGTGCATCATGCATGCTGGTTATTGTGATACTCCTGGCTTTGCACAGTAAGACTTCTTTAACGCTCTGTCCTTGTCTTGCCTGCACTCCCTCGTCATGAAGCTCCATGTTGAGAGCCTCCAACACTGACATCCTGATAGGGATGATGACGCGGTCTGGCCCTTCTACAACTGGGGGTCAGTGGCAGAGGCTTTGATACGGTCTGGCGTCCTGGACAAGTGATATCTGTCTTCCACAGAGACAGGGTCAGTCTTCTGTCAAGTGAGGACAAGAAGAATGTGTGAGAGAACTCCGAGACCTCCAAGATGGTCAACGAGCTTCTCTATTAACGCGCAGAATGGACGGCCTCGATAGCCAGAACTCTCCCTCGGCGGCTGGCGCTGCGTTGTGGTGCTCCAACGCGGTTCCAGGCTGGCGGTGCCTTCGTCCTCAAAAGTCCACCAGCAGAGGTCATGAAACGTTTGCATGCGGAGCAAAGATATAAACCTGCACCGTCCAAGTTTCAATGAAGATTTCGGTAAGTAGCTTCATTTAGCCTGCTGCACGACCAGTCTGGGGGACGTTACGCTTACCTCTGTCACTTCAGGGCACGGACTTGATAAAAGGCATGCAGTCATATGCAGCTGGGTTGGGATATCGACATAACCAGCTGAAGCTGCTCCAGATCTGCATAGCCTCAGCACAAGTCAGACGCTTCCGGCTACGTTGGCATGGTGTAAGTTGCTGCAACACGAACGAACTGCACGAGAGGTGCATCGACAAGGACATGGGCGTTGACCCTTACGTTTGAACTCTCCGTTATGTCAACCAACAGCAATCGTCCAAAAGAACGGATATGGTCTGGTTGCAAAGGACCGAATGGTATCACAGACCGGGTCTCGGCGGCTTAGCCTCTCTTCCAGGATTTCTTCAACCCTTTGGTCAAACCGCAATGACTTGATCATGATCCAATGAGCCGCTTACCCAAGCAGAAGGGACCGATATTTTTGCACTCGGCTGCGTTTCTTGTCTGTTGCGACGTGTCGTGGGAAAGCGTGGCTAGAAGCCGCAAAACAGACTCCTTAAAAGGGATTGTGATATCCTTATCAGGTTCTCTCCGCCAGGACGTTATCAATACTTGTGCCTGTGTATGTATATCAAGCTGACTATATCGAGGTCGGCCAATGTTGCCACGCCGATAATCATGACCCGAGGCAGGAATATGCCTTGCTGGAGTCATGGAAAAGACGTGGCTTCAACCGGCAAGGTTGACGCCATGAAGGTCTTTGCTTCGTTGGTGCGGGTGGAAGTAGGCAGACCTTGAGACTAAAGCAGTCATCTCAGAATCGAAGTTTACTGCGAGACCTCAGTGTGTGCGTGCAGACCATGGCTCCTTCTCGTTGACGGTACTGTCACATTCTCCTTCTGGAGCTGCCCATCACCAACAAAACCAACGCTGAGTGTTCGTTTTCCTGTTCCCAAACAACATCATCTGTCTGCCAAACTTGTCCACTTCATCATTGTCAGTCTTCAAAAGAGTTTCAAAGAAAGCAAAGAACTTCATTCTCCTTTCATTATTACATCGACAAAGTGAAACATCCATCAAATTCTCATCATACCCTTCTTTTGTCTCCATCTACGGAGTATCTTTTTGCCTTTTTCATTTTTATCGGCAGAACACGTTTTAACATAAACAACAGAAACAACGAAAAAAAATGCATGATAGAATACCTCTTATTGATATCGAAGCATGATGCAGAATAAAGAGAGACAATGAAGACAAAAAAAGAGCAATTGTGTTTTATATGGCATGTTCTAGTCGTGTTGGGGTGGCGCGGGTGCTGCTCATTGATCTGGCTAGGATATACATGTTATAGCAGGAGGGAGAGGGACGAGATGCAGCCGTAGATTCACTCACTTCTTCCTTTCAAGATGTCATTTATTTTTCTGCTCCTCCCCTTGAGTGCACGGTGTCTCACGTTAGCGGAACGCTGGTTGACAGCGTCGTGGAGAGACAGGCCGGCGCGCTGGTACCAGGGTATGGCCTTCCAGTCAATTGGTCTGCCAAACAGCTTATTGAGGTATCCTTCAGGGCTCCGGCGTGTGTCCTTGTCATCTGCGTACGCTGCGTCACTTGCTCCCTCCCAGACCTTTATCATAGCGCCAGAGGCTTCGGTTGCGGAGAAGCAGAGTGATAGAGCCTTGGTGTCACATAGGTAGCATATCAATCTGCCAGCTTCACTAGAGTGAAAGACAACCCTTCATGAATCTGGCGAGCAGACCGGGCATGTGCAATGTCAGGTCTGGTCATGAAGGCAGGGAATAAAAGGGATCCGATTCGGCGTTGGTAGTAGTGCACGTCCTCATTGTTAGCGACACCTTCGTAGCTCTGTATGCTGTGGAATCCCTTGACAGTGGAGTCCTGATGTTGATGCCATCGCTCAGGCCAAATTCCTTCACTATTGTGTCAGTGTAAGAGTCTTGTGTTGGCCACGTACCACGATTCAGGTCGGTCTCTTGTAATCCTAATATTGAAGGAACCACTCGAGGTTGCCCGTATCACGGAGCGCGTATTTGGCGCGCAGTGCTGTGACAAGTTCGTCCGCATCCCTGCGATGTTCCTTGCGGTTTAGTCTGACGATCTCACCACATAGAAGACGATAATGGAAGATAATAATCTTCCCGTTTGTTAGCAGGCGGCGATCTTCAAGAATAGGTCGGAATCCTAGGGATTTCAGTGTGGTGGAACGCTCTTGGAACCATAGATAAGGCGGCCGAGGTAAACCATACAGAGCACGAACCAGTTGCCAAACAGTTCCTGGTCTGGCAAAACCTTCTGGATGTCGGCAGTAGACCTGCTCATCGCTGTCTAGGTAGCTGTTAGGAACGTGTGTACACTATCATAATGTCGAGCATCGAGGTCGAAATCGGTCTGATCACAATCATGGCCAAGGCGTCTGAACGCGTATTCTTGCCATTTGCCTTTACTAGGTCTCCTCGAAATAATTGAACCTAATAAAGGTATAATATAATTACTAAATACATTATTGTATAAGTTAGATAAGGCCGCCAAATATCCGCAGGAAACGAGGAAAATCTTGTTATTTTCTCGGATCCTCAGAGACTATACGTACGAAAGGAGTTGGGTATATTGACCTTGTTTATTTTTGGAGGTGTTGTTTTAGCTAATGCATCACTTGATATAGCTCCATGATACCAACTATACAAAATACTTGTTTTTAACTGAATAATAAACCATCCTTCATTGAACGTTCTTAACCTATAAAAATATAAACGGTATCAGATTAAGCTTCGCTGCAAATTCTCTTTAAAAGAACTCTTTGCAATTTACCCCCTATACCTTTGCTAGCTCTTTTAGCAGGAATAATAAATGGAGACACATATATTCAAATAAGTAAAACATCACAGGGATATATCACTGGTATTTAATTTAGCAGATGAGCCTTTGGCTAAAGAATAGCTTCTATTGCTAAGCTGCTTGCCATACGGAGTGGGAACTATTGTGTGTGTTCCTCGTTCTTCAAGCTTTCCGACTTCAATCCTAGCTGCCTTGAGCTAGTGGTTTCGGAATTTGTGTTGTTGCATTTCTTTCCACGTACGAGGTGCTGGCGGTAAGTTGGAAGAGTGAATAGCCTTCGTTCTAGGCTCCAGATTGGCATTAAAAGCTGACTGCAATGTGGTGTTGAGTCCAATTTTTGAAATAGCTGCTAGAGCTTCGTTCGTCATCGCTGTGGATTTCTCGTACGTTCGTGCCAAATTGACGTTGGAGGTAGACGACAACAAAGCCGGGTATAGCTTCGTTGATGTCTGACTTCTTGTATAGACGGTCGAGAGCTTGCACTTTAGAATAAAGGCAGTAGTAGTGCAATAGCAAGTAGTGCCATCGTACGAGTTAGAGGATTCGAATATAATGTCAACCCATAGATATTCAAAGTATATTTGGCCGGTTGGTGCGGCAAGCTCCATGGTGGCAGAAAAAGATAGTGACTTCACAGAGGTCTTCTGACTTGTTGCGGCAAAGGCGGAACGTGGATTTGGCTTGTATTCTAGGCAGTATAAGCCGTTGTTCAACATTGCAGTAGCTGCTTTGACTCCATTCGGCTTGTAGAGCCCTAGACCTAGTTGTTCACCCCTTTCGGTCTATAGCTCCAGCCAGCGAGATGCGCCTTTTGTAGAGAGACTAGACTAGATTGGAAGCTAGGTACGTACGCAACGTCTCGTAAGACAAAGTATTCGCCGTCATCAGGCTTGACTTAGGCATCACCAAAGGCTTCAATCATCGTACGAGTGTCTCCATGCGTAAGGAACTCTCCATTGGCCGGACGGAGGCTGGTCAGTCTATCCTTCTGGGCTGCGTTAAGGACGTGACTCATAGCTGCAGACATTGTCAAAAGAGGCCATGTAATTTTGCTGGTTGTTTCGTTTCTGTGAACCTCTTGCCTTTATTTCCCAATGATTTTCTCAACCATTTCCTTGACTTCTGGATTCTTCAATTCTTCATTGATTTTTTGCAGATCTGAAGATCTTCCTTCCAACCTTGCCTGCGCTTTGAAGGCATGAGATACCAGCAGCTTGTATATGGCCGCAGAGGCACGGTTTGTTCCAGCCCTTCCTTTCTGACTTCTGAAGCATTAGGGGTGGGGGTCCGTCCGAGGAATCGTTCATAGGGTCTGCTGATAAGCCGCCCAGTGTCGCTTCAAATGCCGTACGATTAGTGCGATGCATAGGAGTCATCCTTTGGAAGTAGTCGTAGAAGGCATTGGTCAGCTTTTCCCATGTAATTTGATTGTCCTGCACTTTCTCCAAATAACTGGCTGCAAAGCTTCGACCAACCATCATCATGGCACGCAGGAAATCTCTCTTAATGGTATTGGCCTGTGGTAACTTGACTTCCTGAACCTTGGGCTCAATATTCTTCTATTGGTCAACCCATTTGCAGAGGTCTTGACCTAGGATAGCGCTGCAAGGCTTGATATTCCTTCGTCAAATCATAGATCCGCGACTCCTGAGTGGGGCCATAAAAGTGTTGTAAGCCTTTGAGCATTGCGTACGGACTTTTGAAATATTTCTTCCCATCTTCATCCCTCTGCGTCCACATCTTGTACTTGATTTCTCTTGAAATGGTGTTAAAGATCCATTCCATCGTGCGCTTCAAGCCATTGTTTTGTACATCCCAAATCTTCTTTTCTTCACGGTAGACCATCAGGGGCTGGATGTAGAGGTTTCTTTCTTCATTTGACAGATCTATTATGGAGGTTGCATCCTTCTTGAATGCAGTAACCTTGGGCAATTCAGGCTTTGGCATCAGTTCTGGTTCTCCTTTGCTTGGATCAACAAGGTCCCAGACGTCCAAAAGTATTGCCATCTCAGTGGCATAGATGAACCATTCATCCCATTGCTTCTTGGAGCTGAGAATAAGCTTGGTTTCAGTTGAAGATTCCATCCTGGCGCTCTGTTATCGACTTGCGGATTCTCGATTTTAGACGTGGATTTGTACGGAGCTTTGCTCAGAATCTCTATCTCAAAGAATGACGTTTGGCCGAAGTTGAGCCATTGAATAGAGTAGTAGTAGAAATTCCAGCTGACTGGGCAACCGGGCTCATAACTGTGGAACTAACGTTCAAAAAGTAGAAGAAATCTCAATCTATTCTGTCATCTCAGTACATAAAATCTTCGTACAAAGCGTGATCTTTTATAGAGGTCAAGCGAGAAAATTCTGCATGGAGAGCTAACCAAGTAAGGAAAAGGACCAACAGATATATGCTAACCGGTATGCAATCTCAACAACAAGAGAGTATTCGAATAAGAGAATGCTGCAGGATATTGATCTTTGATGCAATAAAAAAGTGTTACAGGAACTGTAAGACCAGTGAAACTGACAAAGATACTAGTTTCACTGTTTTGTGATCCATTCTGAGAACACGATACACAAATGCATTGACCCACTCTGATCATTACACCGCGCTCATATTTCGCTTCAGGGGCGAAAAATTGAGCCCTACATGCCGAGTTGCCTTGTTCCCCAATCGACGGACTCGGCGAGGACCTTCAGATTGTCGACTCGGGACATCGAGAGACTGCACTGTAGTGGAAATGCGGCTGTGATCAATTTGCAATACATCATCAAACAGTGATTTGTCTTTTTTGCCGCCCTTAGTTGACTTTTCCGCTCTAGCGACCCTGTTGGTTGTGTAAAAGCATTGTTCCGGGGAGGCATGGGGGCCAGGGTAATCATGATCATGGATTGCTTCAGGCGATTGAGATGGTACAGAGATATCAGCCGCTCCGCGATTGGGATGTTTTGTGGCTTTCATTGCAGGTCTCAGTCCGGCATCCGTCGCGTCGTTGCCACGCTCTCGATCGCTCTTCTTGCCACGCTTGCCTCGCTTTGCCCAAGTGAGTTCTTGATGCGAAACATCCCTATTCATCTCATCTTCCGAAAGGAGATCTTCTTCCAGCAACCTTCTGCGCGTTCTGTCCAGGAAAGGCGTAATCGAGAAGGATGATTTGGCCCCGGGCAAAGTTGAAGCTCTCTGCGTTTTCTTCAAATTAACGTTGCCGGGAGTTTCTATTACCAAGTCCGGACAGAGCAGCATCGACTGGTCCCGCTTACTGGTTGCTACATCATCAGCAAACTGAACACATTTCGCGTCGGCTTGGGCTTCAGTCTGCTGATAGCAATCATCCGGCGCCAGTTGGACCTGTTTGTTCCCTGCTTCAAGTTGAGCCTTGTGTTGGTCGTCCTTGCTTTCGACCATCGTGCCGCATGGTGGGTTTGCTGCAACCTCTGTCTCCACGCTTGCACAGTTTTGAGTTTTCCCTATCGGCTGTTTGCTTAGTTGTTCTGAGGGAACATGAGCCTGACCGTCCTCCTCATCATCATGCCGGAAATCAGTCAATCGTGAGTGTTCCAAATAATGCTTCGTATTCTGAAGTTCAGCCTGAAGTGAGGCGACCTGTTGGTCTAGCTCTCCCTTTTCAGACAGAACAGACTGGTACAACGCAGCGTGCGATTTTAAAGTCTCAACCTCTTGCTTGAGCGCAGCAATCTCACAAGTTAAATCCGAGTTCTCCACTCGAAGCCTCGCGGCATCACTGGAAATGACCCGAAATGATTCTTGTTCTACCTACGTAGACGAGTTCGTTAGTCTAAGCAGTTGTCAGTATAGGCATCAAGGTCGAAGAACCTTGAATCTTTCAATCTCGTGCAAACGGTCTCGAAGTAGATTCTGAAGGTGAGACAACTTTTCCTGCAAATCGTTCAATTGTGCCTCGGATGTCAAGCGCATGAATTCTGCTCTCTCCAGGAGAATCGTGGCATCATCGGCCTGCATCCGAAATCTGTCTCTATCGTACTCTGCTAGGAGCAGACGAACATGAAGAGACCTCAGGTTCTCATCGAATAAAATGGCGCTCAATCCGCCCAGCGCCTTCTCATAGGCAACTTCCAGTCTTGCGGTTCTCAATGTGGACTGTAAAACGAATCAATGATTTGAGTGCTTGTGTGGTGGCAAAAAATCATCACCTCACCTCCTCTGAGGAGTGTACCATATCCTCGAGTGCCACATTCAGTACCATAATGGATTGATTCGACGTTAGAGATCATTGAAGAGATTTGTGCCTTTTCCTGATCTCTGGGGAACTTGGGTAGGCCTCAGTGGATGATTACCCACGGGTGTCAGCTAGTTATTAACTTGGTTAACGAATGAAGTAAGACGAAAAGTTGGGGGATTCGGGGCAAGTCCGGCTGAGTCAGTCGCTAACTAACTTAACTTAGTTAGTCAACTTAAATACTAGTTAACTTCTTTCGGCCGATGACATCACCGGCGCTATCCCCGATTAGGCCCGCCTTTCTCTCGTGCGAGTCCCTCGGCGCTATGCTTTCTCCCCATTCCGGATAGCGAGAGGAGAGAGAGAGAGAGAGTAGAGAAAGGGCGACAGGTGAACAAGACGTCGCACCGCGGAGATTTTTCTCTCTTTTCTCGTTCTCTCTCTTTTTCTTACTTCTCCTTTTTTTGGTGAGTGACCCCAGCAGTCAAGCTCCTCTTCTGTCAATGCGAAAGCTGTGGCTGATCTGATCTATTGCTGAGAGACGACGATATATATATGCCAGCTGGAGGAGCTCGACCTTGATTCTTCGATCCTAGTACATACCTCCTACTACGAGATATACACTGCTCTTCCCCCGCCTGCTGCTTCGTCGCTGCCGCAATGGCTCCCCCAAAGCTCCTCACGGGCGCAGAGGTAGCCAAACACAATACCAAGGACTCCTGCTGGGTCATCGTGCACGGAAAGGCCTATGATGTGACAGAGTTCCTCCCAGGTAAGCTCCCCTCCCAAGGCCCGCTGAGAAGCAGACCGGTCCACTGAAGGATACGCGGGGCAGAGCACCCTGGTGGTCAGGAGATCATCCTCCAGTACGCGGGCAAGGATGCCACCGAGGAATTCGAACCCATCCATCCCCCCGACACGCTCGACAAGTACCTCCCGCCCTCGAAGCATCTCGGCCCGGTCGACATGAGCACCGTCGCCAAGGAGGAGAAGGAGATCGAGATCAATCCGGAAGAGGCGGCGCGGCAGGAGCGCATCAAGCAGATGCCCCTCCTCGAGCAGTGCTACAACCTGTTCGACTTTGAGCATGTGGCGCGACAAGTCATGAAGAAGACGGCGTGGGCCTACTACTCCAGCGGCGCGGATGACGAGATTGTATGATCCCCTGCTTGTCTTCCATTCTCTGACTGGTTTCATGTTTTTAATCATTTTGTTTCTATCTTTGTCGGGGTCATGTCCAATGCTAACGGGATTTGCCAGACGATGCGAGAAAACCACTCGGCGTTCCACAAGATCTGGTTCCGGCCGCGCGTCCTCGTCAACGTCGAGCACGTCGACATCTCGACCACGATGTTGGGCGCAAAGGTGTCGGCGCCGTTCTACGTGACGGCCACGGCGTTGGGCAAGCTGGGCCATCCCGAGGGCGAGACGGTGCTCACGCGGGCGGCGGCAACGCACGACGTGATCCAGATGATCCCGACGCTCGCGTCGTGCAGCTTCGACGAGATCGTCGATGCGGCCACCGACCGGCAGACGCAGTGGTTCCAGCTGTACGTCAACAAGGACCGCGACATCACCAAGCGCATCGTGCAGCACGCCGAACGGCGCGGGTGCAAGGCGCTCTGCATCACGGTCGACGCGCCGCAGCTGGGGCGCCGGGAGAAGGACATGCGCTCCAAGTTCTCGGACCGGGGCTCCAACGTGCAGGCGGGCGACCGGTCGATCGACCGGTCGCAGGGCGCGGCGCGCGCCATCTCGTCGTTCATCGACCCCAGCCTCTCGTGGGCCGACATTCCCTGGTTCCAGGCCATCACGCGCATGCCCATCGTGCTCAAGGGCGTGCAGCGCGTCGACGACGTGCTGCGGGCGGTCGAGATGGGCGTCGCCGGCGTGGTGCTGTCCAACCACGGCGGCCGCCAGCTCGAGTTTGCGCCGCCGGCCATCGAGCTGCTGGCCGAGGTCACGGCGGCGCTGCGGGCGCGCGGCTGGCAGGACCGCATCGAGGTGTACATCGACGGCGGCATCCGGCGCGCCACCGACATGGTCAAGGCGCTGTGCCTGGGCGCGCGCGGCGTGGGCATCGGCCGCCCGTTCCTGTACGCCATGTCGGCGTACGGCCGGCCCGGCGTCGAGCGCGCCATGCAGCTGCTCAAGGACGAGCTGGTGATGAACATGCGGCTGCTGGGCGCCCGGAGCATCGACGAGCTCAGCCCGGACCTGCTGGACGTGCGCGGCCTGAGCTGGCACACCGTGCCCCATGCCGTGGACACGCTGAGCCTGGGCGCCTATGACCCGCTGCAGCTGCCCAAGGAACGGCCGCCGCGGCCCACGGGGGCCAAGCTGTAGGACGATTGATTTTTTTTTTCTTTTTTTCCTTTTTTCTATATATATATACTTTCTATGCAAAACATACACAGTAGATTGTTCTGTGTGCCTGTACATACGGTAGATGTGTAGATGATTTATGATATACACATACACAGAGAGAGAGAGAGAGAGAGAGAGTACATATTTGGTGGTAATCTTAGATGTCGATGACGGCTGCTCGCTGCGTCAACCTCCCACTGCCGCCTCCGTCCATGCACGCAGCACCGTTCACCCGCTGCCCCTGCCCACAGCACGCTGACGGCATCCCGCCACGGAGGTTGTGGGTGTCGGCGATGCAGACGACGCGGACGGAGGGCGGAGACGGCGTTGTAGACGGGGCAGAGCAGGTAGAAGATGAGCGGCGAGGCGAGGAAGCGCGTCGACTTTGGGGACGGGATCGAAGGGGGTCGCCATCACTGTCTGTCTTTCTGCTGCGTGGTGGCTGAAACTCGATCGACGATTCTCGGTCCACGACATGCAATCAAGCCGTTCAAGGTGTATTTTACGAGAGACTCGTGTGTGTCAGAAACCCACCAGGAGCTGGCGGGATCTCTGTCTCTCTCCGTCGATATCTGTCTATCTCTTGTCTCATCAGCATGGCTCCGGGATGGCAGTCAGTGGCCTACTCTCTCTCTCTCTCTCTCTCTCTCTCTCTCTCTCTCTCTCTGTCAGTCTGTCAGTTGGTCTTTTCCACTCTCCTCTTCTCTCTTTCTTTTCTTCTCTTTTCTCTTCTTCTTCGTCTTCCTCGTCTTCTGGTCGATGGTCGATGGGCGATGGGAAGTCGGGGGTTGGTTGGTGCAAAGTCCTGTTCTTGGCGATTGGCCCCCCTTGGGCTCCCCGTCAACCAACCAGCTCTCCATCTCTCTTCCTCTCATCGATCTCTCTTCTCTTCGTCTCTTCCTCTCTTCCTCTCCTCCTCCTCTTCAAACCCCTTCTTGACCGTCCGTCCTGCCCTGCTTGGACCCCGTGGGAGTCGAGTCTGCGAAGCGTCGCACCACCGCGCGCACCGACCCCGACGCCATCCACCCTGTTACCGCTCTGATGTCTTCGCCCGTCCACGTCTGACTCCTCCTCCTCCTCCTCCTGCTCCTCCTCCTGCTGTCCTCCTGCTGCTGCTGGCCGCCTGCTCGATCACCTCGTGCCGACGGGCTGACGACTCGTTCCGTGGTGATCACCGTGCTGAGAGTTGGGGTGTCGAGAAAAGGCAGGAGATTCGCCCACCGACCCAGGCTGGCTGGCTGGCTGGCTGGCTCCAACGAAACTCTCTCTCTTCCGCCTTTCTGCGGCTGCCAACCTCCCCTCCTCCTCCTCCTCCTCCTCCTCCAACCACCATCCCAGCCTATCCATCCCATCCATCATATCCATCATATCCAACGAACCTGATCAGCCAACGGTTCTCTGACTACTCCCACTTCTGCCTTTTCGGTTCTTTTTTTGTTTCTTTTTTTCCCTCTTTCCTCTGCTCCAAACTCTGCTGACGCTCGCCCTGTCCTGTGGGTTTTTTTATTTTTTTCGTCGCTCTTGATATTCTTGCGTTGCTGGTCGTGCCTTTTTTTTTTTTCCC
>FQSS02000169.1:955-15140 GCA_900128795.2 Malbranchea cinnamomea
AAAAAAAAGGAAAAAAAAGGGGGGTTGTTGCGCTATTGACAGGATCCACATGCAAGTCAGTGCTTCGAGGCTTCGAGCATGAGCCAAGTGTCCTTGCGACAAGGGGGCCGCTGTGCACACGGGTACCACTAAACAAAGAAAATATACGTCTGCATGCAGATGCGCTGGAAGTGGTGACTCGGGTGGCGAGCAAAATAACTAGGCCACCCGTTGATCATCTGAGAAGAATGCTCACGGAGTGACAGACGGCGCTGTAACTGGTCGTTCACATGTGAGGAGGGAGCATCTTTCTCACGGGAATTGCGTGGACTCCAGCGTGGTAGCGCAGTAGCGCAGTTCGATGCATGCCACACTGAAGATCTTCTGCGACTGTGTCGTGAGATCTCCAATCATCGCAAGGCGAGGGAATGAAGTCGACAGTCCAGCCTCGATGACAGTTGACTGATCGGATGATTTTCTGGGTGTCTTTTTTTGGCAATGCTGCTCTTCCTCAAGCCAATGACAGTCGTTCTGTTGTTGTTGGTTCGGCAAGCGAAATGTCTGCGTTATCCCCGGTGATCATGGACAAAATAAAAATTGTATGTATGATAAATCACCACTGGGGCATATCGCGCATGAGGATATAGAATGGAGTCTCGATTAGTGTGGTAGGTAAGGGTCAATTTTGACCACGGACCAAAGAATTCCACGAGGCGCTTTCCCCGGACTTTTAAGGGGGGCGAGGTAAGGCTCTTAGCTTCCATTCCCATCTATGGTTCCAGAGCGGGAGATCAGCTACTGGGGACAGGACCCCCCCAAAAAAAAAGAAAAATACGAAAACAATGGCCTGTGAGCGGAAAGGAGCCATGGGATGAGTCCGCCCAAAGAAGGGAGTTTGTTCCACGCAAAGTAAAGTATGGAAACTCAAGCCACGAGCAAAGACCAGCACCGCCCAGTGGAGATGAGTATCCATGGATGCTACATTTCTTGGGCGAGTCCTCAGTGTACTTAAAGAATCTAACACTTCTGCCGCAAGGAGCTCAAATAGCTCATAATACCCAAGGCAGATGTTCTCTGTCAGCCGCCTTGCCTCTCGCCCAAAGGTAGGATTGATTGCTGTTTGGGCACTTTCAGTGTGTGCTCGTAGAATCTGAGACTACTAGTGGCAGAGTTTAGGGTGATGGCCCTCGACCAGCTTACTGTGGTATTGTTCACAGGGCCTTCACAGGAGTAGTCGGTCCATGAGTACGGAGGTAGCCCCCGATGGCCCAATTTTCGAATTGGAGTACTCAGTGATGAGACGAACAAGTGGCTGTCTCCACAGATGAGAAAAAATGCAACCTATTTAATACCAAGTGGATTTTTGAGCAAGAACCTGGCCGGACGCCGATGACGAGCAGGTTTGTCTCTCCTGTAGCTGGGAAATATCCTATCCCTCGACAACAGAGGATGTTCCAAGATTTGAGCCCCCGCGTGGTCATTTCCTGCTTTTGAGTGATGGTTTTTCTCCAACTTACGCAGCGAGGTAGAAAGGTCCAGAGAACAAGCCAAATTTTTTTTTTTTTTTTGGAGAAAAGGAAACCAAAGTTCCACAATGAATGACAAGAAACGCAACATTATTTTCAGAACTCACCTAAAATCAAACATATCCCGTTCGCATCCTGGCCTGGATGCACGAGAAACCCCCCTAAATTTGTTGTGCAGCCGCTATTTTCTCGGCGAGCTTAGAGGACGTCCCAGTGTATGTAGGCTAGCCGATGGGTGCCTTTTTGTTTTTTTTTTATTTCTCCCTCTAGGCAAATAATCAATGCGCATAGTGTATCGCCGGATGCAGGAGGCTCTTTTCCGGATTTCCAGAAACGATTTCTCATCCATGGTAAACCAGCTGTCATAAGCATGCTTATCGCGAGGTTTCCACAGTAGTAATCCCCGTTAAAAACGGTCTATATTCCGCAAAATAATGCTGTAGGAACCCGTGGAGCATCCGCTCGAGGCTCCAGAAACGTGAGACCTCCTGTTTTTGGAATGGCGACACAGTAGCCAACTATTGGCGGCCGACTCATGCAGTGATGCAGTTGGCGGTTGTTGCTGGCGCTCTTGTCGGCTCGGGCTCATGGAGTGTAACAGTCGGCTATGCGAGGAAACCCCAGTCCTTCAAATAATTCGATCATCTGATGTCCGCAGACCTGTTGTTATGGCAAGGGGGTGGCATCAAGTAGTGTAATACTAGTAGTCGTATCATGCGCACCCACCCAAGCAAGGGGAAGACCGTGCTAACTGTGCTTTTAAAAAGGTGGTGGTCAGCAAGCGCACAGTCATCGAAACAAGTTGGAGCAAAGTTGCAACGCTTCCTGAAGGCCCGCAGCCTTTTGACGATTAGTACTGTGTGTAAGTCCCAAGCGGAGCCCACTATGTAAGCAACTTCACACATAGTTATCTGCCTCCACAACAATATCATATTCTGAACGCCACAGGTTCCAATGCGAATGCGCGAATCCCTTCTGGCCGAAAAGCAGCCCGAGCCCCCGATCACCTTGTATTGCTCAACGAACTCGACGATAAACAGGAACAACCAAGTTATTGGGCGGCTTGGGCCAAGCATGCCCTTCTACATGCACCTTCCCGCACCCTTTCAAGTTTCTTGCGTAACGTTGTACTCGGAGTTCTCTCCCCCGTTTTGAGATCCTCTCCTAATTTTCCATTACTACTCGTCAACTTTGCATTCGAGTGGCATGTAAGAGCATGCGAGCCGTCCATGCAATCACCACGCGGAAACCACAGAACGAGCCCGCCAAAACGACTGCGTGCCAGCGTAGGAGAGCGTTCCGTCCAGAGTCCAAAAAGATAGTTCTTAAGCATCTTCTATCAAAACCTTTCACGAATCTATCGAGCCTTAACGAGCCCTAAGACACTTCAGCAACTGCCTCAGAATCCGGGAAAACCAAGGCTTGATTCAAGATACTCTCCAGCTTTTCATTCCGTGAAAAGTGGAGCAATGGCGCGCCGGGACAGAAAATAAAAAAAGTAAAACGCGTCCTGCTAGCACGGATTTGGATAATAGGGCAGCCATCCGCCTGTCCTCATCCCTGTCCAGTCTCTTGCGAGGGCGCTTAGGCTGACGCAGGAGAGACTTGAAGGGGAACAGGAGTTCTCGTCATTCTGGCACACCCACGCGCGGATTTCTCTCGGAGGCTTCCAAACTGTTAAAGAGGAGAATAATACTTGGCCAAGATTCCCTTCATAGCTTGTTGGGTTTCGAGTCAAATGACGCTCAGGGGAAGTTTCTTGTTGCTCAACCCTCGTCTGCGTTTTCTTTGCCCTCGCAGATGCCTCTACGGCGTAGTCGAGGGAAACTGTTTTTCGCTGGCCTGCGCTGCTGCTTGTTCGGCCCTTGTCGACTCATGAGATCCAACAAGAGGAGGGTCGACACACTTCCGACAACCTGCAAGGGACCAACAGCAGTCCGAGTCATGTTCTCTCCCGTGCTTCCCCCGTTTGTTTCTCTCCACTAGCTCCAGGTTCAGCAGTTCCCCTTGTTTTAGCTTTCCTTTCTTTTTTTCTTTTGTTGCGCTCAGAACGCCCAATCCCGAGGCTCGCCCACCAGGTGGCCGGTCTAGGATTCCCGACAACTTGGAACTTCGAGGCCAAAAAAGGGCGCCACACATCCATTTCCACCTTTGGGCATGTGTAGGGGCAACTGTGATATCACCGACCTCTTTGGCCAGCGCGCATGCTGTATGACTCGTCCAATAGTGCGTGATCCTGCACCTGGCCGATCTCTTCTTGCCCTGTATTATTCCTCTTTCCATCCGTGTGTGTGTGTGTGTGTGTGTGCATAATGGGATCGTTAGTCGCGATCTCATCGAGGTCGTGTGAACGCATCCCTATCCCTGGCAGGGTCACAGAAGCGCGCGGAGGTAAGGAAAACCCAACCGTTTCCATGACCTAAAGTTCCGCGAATGGGCCATCCTGGAACCTGCATATGTCCCGATCTGCCTTGCCTTATCCTTCTTGATGAATCCCAGCAAATAACCCGTCCCCTGCCATTGGAGATTCCTCTTCTCCTCCTTAGTGACAGTATTGGACGCGTACAATGGAGTAGGCTCCTAGATCACATATCCACCTAGGTATTAGACATCTAACAGCGCCTTCATAAAGGAATAACAGAGGCAGAGGGCAAAAAAAGAAAAAGAAAGTCAGCGCACTGATCTGCCCTCTGGAGCCTGGCCGATTGAGCTCGGATGGATGACTGCCGTCGACTTCTGTCCAATGGGGCGACTGGTGGTTAATGCTTTGCTCTCCGGGTATGTGAGTACTTGTCATCCTAATAGTTAATCCTCGTCAGCCACCATCGCGAAGGCCTGACGTCGTCTTCTTCGTCTCCCGTACGCAGCTGCACGCCCTGTCTAGGGCGGATGGATGGGTTTGCGGGCAACACCACAACATCAACATCACCATAACAGCAGACTTACTCTAAGCATTGTTATCTGAACGTGTTTTCTTTTTCCTTTTCACGGGGAGGAACATCGACGACGTCGGGATACCTTTCAACCGCGCGAGTTGGCTCGACCACTTCCCCCCCCCTCCCCGGTGATCTTTCTTTTTTGTTGGCATTCTACTTCCCCGCCTCTATAGAACCCCCCTCTTAGTCTCTTACAATCGTCTTCTCCAACTCGAAGAGACATCAGATTCAGCGCTGACGCTGCTTATTCCCGTACGATTCGAAGACCTTCTCTCCGAAATCCAACGAACCGCGCTGCTTTTCAGACGCTCGTCTAGTCCGCTTTGCGCAACTGACGTCGAACGCTCGTCGAGTCGCACTTGAAGACGTCCGCAAAAGGATTGAAAGAGGCGAGTCCTCTCACTGTTGCTGTTGATTGACCCTTGCCTGGGGAGTGGTCTTCAGTCTCCTCTCGAGGGGCGATCTCTCTCGACTGGGTCCTGTCCAATCTCTCACTACCTGCAGACTCGCCCATCCCCTGACCAAACCAACCAGGAACGGGGCGATCCCCAAAGGGCTCACTGCGAGGAGATTGGAAATTCGAGTAGGTCGACCACGTCTTGCAGTTCTGTCTGTGTCTACAGCAGTACAGATCACCAGAAGGATTTGCCAGCTGGGGTCCTCAGGTACACTACTACGATGCTGTCCCCTCCTCCCCTCCTCTCCCTATCGATTGTCTGGCACACTACCAAGCCAGAACCATACTCTGGGACAGTATGCTTACATCATATTCTAAAGTTTCGCCTCCCCATAGTCGATTGCGCCAAAGATTAGTTTTTCGCGGAGGCTTCTTATGCACTCCGGGCGATTTCGTGCATACCCGAGCCCGTCGTTGACGCTATAGACGGGAGCAAGGTCATTTAGCTCCAAAAACGTCGAGTAAAAGTGGGCATCGCATCGACTTCCCCGGCCATTTGCATCCCACTACGCGCTTCACGCTGGGCTTGGACCCTTTCACACACGCCACAAGTTCGCGCACAAATCGACGACTTATCGATTTTGAGTTTCCGGCCAGTTCCAATCGTCTTTTAACTCAAAAGTCTCAAAAGAACAGGCGAACAGGCCCTCTACGCCCTTGCTTCTTGATTCCTGCGTTGCATTTGTCCGATAAGATTCCAAGAAACTGACCCTCCATCCTTCCCTCTGGCGCGAGTCCAGGACATCATAGACAGATCGGATCTGTCTGGATCCATCAAACTCAACCGCTCCCTGCTGCCTTTTGCCATCCGTGGTTAATTCAATCGGCCGCAGCGGTCGTTGACACAGTCACTGCTTCGTTCAACCACGGTAAGCCGCTTGTCTGGACCCTGTGGTTCTTACCTGGGTTGTTACTCGGTTGTGGGTCATCCAAGTGAAGAAAAAAACGGTTTTCTCTGCCATCTCAAGAAAGCAATACGCAATATTACTACACATACCTACCTATCTACCTTCAGTTTACCTCCCAACATTCTACCCTGATCTCCTCCTTCCATCTTCGAAGTTACATCTATATTACACATATATCCGTCTTACTCATCAGGGATTTATTTCTACTCGCCCTTTCCTGTCGATTGATTTCAATTTCCTTTTGTTCTCCTTTGCTGCACATTGAGCTTTCCCCGCGCATTAAGTCTTGAACCCGAACCAGTTCTCTATTACCCACATTCCACCTCTTGTCAAGCTCCCCTGTAGATCCCCTTTGTCAGGTCCCTGGGTGCTGGCTGCTACATCGTTTTTTCTTTTCCTTTGGGAAGAAGGTGACAACTGAGCCTTTGGCGTTCTTCTTTCCGTTCATAGTGGTCTCCTCGTATCCAGGATGAGCACCTCGGCGTTCCAGGAAGATCCAGCTTCACATACGGCTCTGCAGAGGTTAGTGCTGATCGCTACTTAGCTGTTTTTCGTTCACAGTCGAGTTGCGAACGGCTTTGGCTTCGCCCCTCGTTGCGTCATGTTGCGTTTTCAGATGGAAGAAGAGTCTGTGCTGACAAAGGCCTTCTGGAGTTTAGTGCGGCTTACGAACTTACAGTTCGACAGCATCCTGAGAGAGCCCGTGTTGCTGGAGGGAAAGAGAAGGGTAAGCCAAGTTCCTCTTGATTTGTCTTTTCAGACGCTCACATCTCTGTCGCTGTTAGAGCGGAAGCCCGTCGATCCGCCCCCCATCATTCAGCTGCGAATTAGGGACGACAGTGATCCGGCTCAGTAAGAGACCTTCCGTAGCCCATCTCTCTGCTGTTTGACTATGAGCTGATGGACAATTCAGAAATTATCTACAGAGCCCATACTTCTTCATGTGCTGCACGTTATGGCACGCTACTGAGGATCAACCCGCGCCGGTTGCACCGTCCGCAGCGTTGGCTGGAACGTTGGTATCTTCTCTCCATAGGCTGAAGGACATCGACAATAGCGGTGCGTGCTGTCACAGATCCTAGTCGTTGGCACTGAATGCGTATTTGGCATGCTGTGGCTAACGCCGAAAACTGAATAGACGGCGGCTTTTTTGTGTTTGGCGATCTGTCCGTCAAGGTTGAAGGGGATTATCGACTAAAATTTAACCTCTTCGAAATGCGCAAGTATGTGGAAAAACTCTTCTGTTGGAATATTGGCGTCTGTGGGGTGGAGATTGACTTTTGAGTAGGGAAGAAGTCGTGCATTTGAAGTCGGTACTTTCGAATACATTCTCTGGTAAGCCCATAGATGAGTTTGTGTTGAATTTTTCAATTCTGGCAAATCCCAGCTCACTCCTCCTAGTATTGCCGCCGAAGAATTTCCCAGGGATGTCTGAATCGACATTTCTGTCAAGATCGTTTGCCGACCAAGGAGTAAAGTTGAGAATTCGCAAGGAGGCTCGCACGTTGCTGTAAGCCCTTTGTTTTTCTCTCGCCCCGTGTTGATTGTACAAGGTAGAATCATATCGCTAACACTTGCGAAATGTGCTAGAAAACGATCTCTGCCGCGGCCTGACGAATATACTCCCATGCCAGCTCCGTCGCCGGATAGAGCTAACATGGGCACATTGCCTACCCAAACGGTCAGCAATGGCTACCAACATTCGCCCAGAGACTACTCATATGGCTACGGTCCCGAGTTAAAACGACAACGAACCACGATGGATATGGGAGGGCGAATGAGCGCGTATGAAGGCAACGGTCGATATGTCACGGCGACAATGAACCCGTACCAAGCACCGGCCTACCCACCTCAACCCTCTAACCCATATCCCGTTCAACAACGTCAGTATTCGCAAAGTATGATGCAAGGATATCCTATGGCGGGGTTCCCTTCTCAGGTAGGGGATTCTCCGTCCATGAATTCAAACTTTTTTATGCCCGATCTTAAGAAGCAGATGTGAGGAGTGTTGTTCCCAGTCGTGCGCCGGGGATCGGAGGTGTTTGGGCGACAGCTGGGACGGTACTCCTTGGGACTCGCAAACGGACGACAAGCTTGGCGGTGCCTGAGAGACTTTTCAATGGCCTTTGAGACTTATAACCATAGCGGCCACTGCTGGGCATATGCCAAAGACCGTATTTCGATGGATTCAAAGATCTCCAGCATCCCTAACCATCGGTGTGTCGAGAAAAGGACCATTGAGGTATGACTTGGAATTGCTGAGCAGTGTGCACAGAATCATTGGCTTTTCAGGGCACGCTGAGACATCTCAGACACTGCCAAATGGGGAACCACGATAGGTTTCCGTGCTATCTTGTCCGTTTCTTGCCATGGCTTCGTTTCTTCCTCTTGTTATTCCCTCCCGCCCCTCGGCATCATGGCCGGGTAGGCCTGGTCATGGAGATTGAAAATCACGGGGGTCTGGCGTTTTTGCTTTTCTGTTTGGTCGTTTCCTCTTGGGATGGATGGCTACTGGTTCAAAACGGTTCGATATGAAGGTCGCTTGAGATGGTCTTGAATTTGTTTTGTGCCTCGTTTTCCACTACTTACCCCTTTCTTTTCTGACCAATTTTCCTTTGGTTTTTGAGTTATCATTACCCTTGCTGTCACATCCTTTCCTTTTCATGTTTTCTCTTCCTTTTCATTGTATTTTTACCTCGCCAGGGGCTCAGGTTTTTTTTTGTTTTCCTTCTTTTCTTTTTTCCTTTCATTGCTGGGGTTGGGCAGGCTCATCAAAAGCTGTTTTGTATCTGTCTGGTGTTTCATCCGTGGGAGGCCGTTCGGTGGAGTTGGTTGGGATAGATGGATGGAGTGGCAAATATGATACCACGGGCTTTAGCCTTCTTGGGGATTGCACCTTTTGGATGTACTGCTGACAGCAATAGAAGGGAATTTGGAATTGTTTAAAGCCAAGATGTGGTAGACGTTCTGGATGGTGGGAAACGCTTATTATGTTCCTGGAATAGGCCGTGTATTCGACCAAAGGGTGAGCAGCGGCCGGCAAACCCAACGTAGGTACCCGCCATCAACGTCACAACGGACCGTTGTTGTGCAATCCTTGGGTGTAACTTGAAACTGAATATGGCATGACAAGGGCAGAGTAGAGGGGAAAGGACGCTTGAACGACAAAAGGAGGTGCTTGCCCAGGGAAGCGCGGCTGGAATGTTTTGATATTGGCAGCAATTACCACATTGGGATAACACCAATAAACAAACACTCGCGATGTTTTGCATGGTGCTGCCTTTTTTTTTCGTCCCTCTGTTCTCATATCCATACCCGTGCTGGTATGCTCTTTCATCCTTTCTCACGTTGAGCTCTCAGCTTCTTTCCATTGTTCGAACGATATAGCATAAAGGAGAGTTGACAACCAGCCTGTCCCTTCTGAGAGCTACGTTGTCTGTGATCACTGCATTAGTCTACACAATGGATCCGGAGCCATGCTCAGAAGACCCTTCAGGAATCCGGTCAGTCGAACTGACAACGCAGGATACCCAGCATGGTAATCGAGACTTGGCCGTAGATCTAAGAGTCGAGGTTAGTCGTTGTCAATCGTGTTTTGTACGGCTGCTGTTGTGCTGGGCTACGGTTAATGACCCCGATAACTGATTTCTCTGATAAACTATACAGTTCACCGGGAAACCCGGTAGCAATCTACGTGTCCTCGACCTTGGAAAGGGATTCGAGGTCAGTATTCAACATCAGCTTGTGTATCAAATTGAGGGAATCTACGACCATTGCGGCCGCAGTTATGCGAGACGGACGAAGCTCTCGGATGCGAGTTCGTCGGACAAATTGGCTCCCAGCGACGTTTTAACCGACGAGAGACACGCATCTGAATGCTCTAAGAATTCACAGGAAGCAACGCCTAGAAAAGTGTGCACGCGAGAGACGGTATTGACCCCAGAACCGACGCGTAGACGTCTCTTCCCACCCAGCCCTGCCAGCGATGACACTGGCGAAGACGAAATAGGAGTCTCTGACGATGAAGACAAGGAAAACAAGGAACCGAAAAACATGAAGGCATTTGAGAGCAAGTTAGCTGGCCATCAGTATGGGCACAAGCGGGAGATAACCGCCGTCCGCGTTCCTGCATCATCCTTGAAAATCCACGAGTCTTCAGTAAATGCAGCTGAGTTCGAACAACCGAAGACCCCATCGCGACAGCCGTCCATTCACCTTGGGATACGGGATGAAAGACTGAATAATCAGATTCAGTCACCAAGCAAGATCCCAGTTAAAGTTTCCAAACGTTTCGAAACGCCCAAAGGGAAACCGTCCCATGATGCCGATTCCTTATTGTTGGCAACAGCACCAGAGAGAATGTCCCTGTCTCCGCAGAAATCCAAGTACAGACAAAAAATGTCTGGTATTTTGGGACGGAATTGGGGCTCTGCTCCACAGCATTTCCGTCGCAAGACATTTTCCCCAGAACGAACACGTTCTTGGCAGGCTCTGTTGTCAGAGGGTAAGCAAGGCCTGGATGCTATTCAAAAAAATAGTCCCAGGAAAGAATTGACGTCATTTATTATCCGGTCCTGGCTTCAAAATAACGAGCAGCTAGAGCAAATTGAGGATGGTCCTGAAACTCCGTTGCGGGCAAAAGGAAGATCAGGGTCACCCTTGCAGATAAAAGCAAGTTCCACGAAGATCGAGGATGAAAGAGGATGTTGGACTGATGAGGAAGATTTTGCTCTAAGCCATTATCGGTCTCCATCCTCGCAAGAGAGTCTCGTTCTCCCCAGTCCATCGACATCCTCGCAACTCAGCATACCGTGGAACTCAGTGGAAGACCTAATATCAAAGGAACACATGTCCGTTTCAGAATGCGCCAGACGACCATTGGCACCGAGAAGCTTGCCTGTTCTCGCATATGATAAAGGAATACTGTATCTGACCTTTCCAACGGACGTGATCGAGGGGGAATATGTCTGTCATGCTGCCATTCGTCTCCACATTTTCATGACACATGTTCCGAACATCACTCTTTGCTGCTCGACAACGAACCTCAGCAGTACTTTCAACTTGAAGTGGGGAGTGCCCTACCGTTCCACAAATCAGTCGGTGTCTGCCCCTGCAGTATCATTAGTTCAGCCCTTAATGGGGATACCGCCAGAGAGTGATTGTTGTGTCAGCCTGCCAGCCGGTGCGCAAGACAATGGAGACAATAAATGCGTTTTAAGGGAGGAGAGCACTAAGATGCCTTCCAGCTCGGAAAAAAGGCAATTCTCCGAGAGTTTCAGTAAACTCGATGAAGAGGGCAAAAATCAAACTGGATTCACGGAAGTTACCAAACACATTCGCATTTTGTCGACGGCGATATGGTTCCTATTGCATCTCCTTTTTAGCGTCCTGATGGATAACGTGCGATATCAGCAGCAGCGAGCATTCGAGTTTTGGAGAAGACATCTTGCGACGCGACGTCGCTTAAGGTGGGCAACTATAGTGCTGATTTGCGTTTTCCTATTTTTCGACGAGCAGTGCCAGCTCGAAGCCACCGAGCCTCCTTGGCCAGTTCCAGCTTGGTATTACGAAGTCAACGGTCCTCGACAGCCAATATCGACATCTTGTTCTCGATGGATGCAAGGCCGACAGGCGATCAAGTCTGTTTTCGTCGGGAACGGCGCTGAACGGATGGATATTAGACACTTCTACCCCGTGGGACACGTTTCGATACCGTATGCAGTCAGCAACCAAGAAAGCAATGCAATAAAAACAGAGGAGATGATAATTTCATCAGAAGCTCCCGGTGTCAAGACGAATATCAAGACAGACAAGGACATTAATGGAGGGGAAGATAAAGATGTTGGAATTGAACCAGAACTCCGCTGCCTTCAAGTTCGAGCAACGATTGAAGGCTTCGCATGCGTCCTAAACGACACGCACGAAGTCAAAATACCTCCAAACGCTCTTCGCGAGGAAGGGTTCACTCTAGAAGGTTGGATTCAACGTCACCGCCCAGATGTTATCAGGATCACTCCTGATAATACTGCGGATGGTGGTGAAGAAACACCTGACAGGGGACTCTCGAAGGAAGAAATGCTGGCAGAATCATCGACTGAGTTGGAAGAGTCCGTAAAGGAAGATGTTGAGCAGTTTCCCATACAAAACAAAGTTCCTTCTTTGCGAGATAAAATCGACTATTTGCTTGGGTGGAGGGGTTTGGAGTAAATCTGTCATGTGTTCTGTGGCCTTGTGCGAGATCGAGACAAGAGGAAAGAAAATCATCAGACTGTGCCTCTAATGAGGTGTTAGCCATATGTGTACTTGTTGGTTTCATGGTCCATTATGTATAGATTATGAGCATGTGCATTCTGCATGTCCATATTCGCTCGTCCGCTAAACAAAATACTATTTAAATAGTATTTTGAGGCTGCACCTCTAGCGAGACTGGTGGTCAAAGTCCAAGTGCACACTTTAAACTTGTCAGTATCCAAGGCTAAAGGGGCTCAAGGCGCTTCTCGCAGAGTAATCTAGATCATCTTCCAACCTCTGGGCATGTGTTCCGTCAAATGGTTGGAGAGATGATGAACTTCAGAACCATGACTGGTCATGCACGGGAAGCCCCGTTTGTCTGTCGGTCGGAAATGCCAACGCAAAACTTCATCAGAGACACGATGGGGGTCTTGTGGGTTACGGCAAACGGGATCCAGCGTCCTACCGTCCGCCCCGAACAGATCTGGGCTGAAGGAAGTAACTTTGTAGCTGTCCTGTTGTTCCAATTCGTTAGTACGGTCTGCAATTAGTGTGTTTTTGGGACATTGCCTGCTCACAACCGCGTTGATCGAGTATAGGTAGTTATCAAAGTCCAGGTGCAAATCAGTTCGCAGCAACAACCCATTTTGGATGGAATCGATCCTTGACGCCCCAGTTGTGCCGTCCATGTCCGCAATCGACCGCCCATTGTTCGACTCAATCCAGATATTCTCAGACGACAGCGGAAACACATGGGCTGCAGAAAAGCCAGACCACATATTCCGGACACCACACACTTTCCATCGCGCGCGCGCGGACGCCATCACGAAATGCATCCTCTTGACCAGATACACTGTGACTAATGAGGCACGCAACCCACGGTTCATCGTTCAGGCGAATCGAGCCGGAAGAAAAGAAGGACTCAACACCTGCTATCAACTGCGTCCGCATGGGGTTCCGAGGTGATAGTACTATATCGTATTCGCCGGGCTGAAGGGGTGCATCTGTCGGTCTGACCGTGACCCCAGGATCTCGGCGTCGTAGTACAGTCCACTCATCATCAATGACCAGAAGAATTCCATCTAGAATGGACAGAAGATTTGCTTCTGTCAAGGAGCCGTTCTGATAAGTCCCCTGATAGTAGTTTTCCAGTGGAAGCTTCATATAGCCAGACGTTTCTCCAGGACGCTCGATCAATGGACATTGCGGACGTACTGCAGCTGTCAGCTGTTCTGTCCTGAGATTCACATGGGTTGAACACAAGAAGAAAGAGCCCTTTTCCACTCTGGCATCGTGTAGGAGCCCAAAGCCTTTGATCACAAGTCAGACATTTACAAGAGAGGCGGCCAGTAGGAACAAAATGTGCAGAAGACATGATCCTTTTTCTCAGAGAACATGATTGTGTCAAATGCTTTGAAGCATCAGTGTTGCAGTGTACACAGTAGTTAGTCAACTTATGCCAAGCAATCTTTACTATGTTAGTCATCCTTGCTTCGCAAGACAGAGATGACAGAATCTCTCACACGGGACTCCCCCTTGGTGTATCTTGCGCTTGAGAGACTGAAGTTATGCCACACCTACCCTCTCCTCGGACTCTGAGTGTAGTGACTGGAATAGCATCTCATATGATTCCATGTGGTAATTCAATTGGCTTAAGAAAAGGTGCCATTTGCCAGAATGAGTCACTAAGCATATACATACTAACTTAACTTATGTAGTTAGGACTACGAGCATCTTTGTTCTCCGTACTACAGTATTGACAAAGTGCTTCCGCAATCTGCAGCCAGATGAAGAGATAGACCCGTACTACAGAGTACATGTCAAATCCCACGAGATTTTTCAAGCCATACAATCATATGTCAAAGGTAGATACGCGGGGTCGATATTAGTTAGGGACCATAAATAACCCACCCTTGGCACGCCTTTTTCAGCTGGCATGTGTTGAACACCGCCACAATCCGGGAGATTTGATCATGGCATAAATTGGAGGCTCCAAGACGAAAACTCTTTGGAGAGGAGTCGTATTTCTATCTCAAAGAGATCCCTCTTGAACGTCTACGCTTCACTTCATTATAAAGTTCATACTATTTATTTTTTTTTATTTTTTTATTTTTTTATGTTATTTTTATTTTATTTTTTTTTTTTTTT
>FQSS02000035.1:0-17728 GCA_900128795.2 Malbranchea cinnamomea
ATAAAACTTCCCTTCAAGTTTCTTTGGACTCTGGAGAGAGCTCCGGCCACTGTTGTTGAGACGATGACTAATCCGGCAAACCTCCCACGTGATGAGTCCCACAAGGTTGACTTCTTCCCCGTCTGCAAGAAAAATTCCTCATCTTCACCTTGACAACCACAATTCGTCAACCACAAGCATTTGCCCGCTGTCGAGTTTTGTTACCTTCGGGATGTATATGTAATGCACTCAATGCCTCTTAACTAATGCATTAGTCTTACTTTTATCCTCAAGTTTCCCCATTTTCCCTTCTTTTCTTCCCTCAACACACCTCCCGTTTTTAACCCGACACAATGCCTGCCAGAATTAGGAATTCCCAACGGCTCACGAATCTCCCATCTCACATCTCCTCTTTCCCTTCTCAATCCTCATGTTCGTTCATCTCCTGCACATCCCTCTCAACACCATCAAAATCTCCATCAACACGAACGTTCAGCACAACACCTTCACAACATGCCACCAAGCTACGGCGTGACATGTTCGAGTGGTTAAATGGACCTGGCGCGGTATTCAAAAACCCCTTGCCAGGCAGCACGAATTATCTGAGCGCATATGACCGCCAGGGGAAGCTACTCCGAGCCAACGAGTCTGAAGGAGAGGAGCGGGAAGATGGCACTTCGTTACCGAAAGAGAGTAAATCGGATAGGAGGCCGTTCCCACTCAACCCTTACTTTGTTAGCGAAAGTGTGCTGAGCGAAGAGCTACGGAATCGCATCTATGAAGACGTAGTTGTGCGTAAGAAGAGTGTGAGGACCGTCAGCGTTCTATATGGCGTGGATATGAGGCGTGTCGCTGCCGTTGTCAGGCTGGTGGCGCTGGAAAAGAAGATGATTGCAGAGGTATGGTGATTCTCCCTTGATTTTTCGTTTCCTTTTGTCAACTGCAGCATGTGCACCTTCTGTGATGACCAAAATCGATTAGTCTTTATGACCCCCGTATATTCCCAACGGGGGAATGCTTCCCAAAATAAATTACAACTCTCTGAAATGATATTTTTGTGCAAAATTGGATGCTTAACCCTGCTGTCGTCGATTTCCGTGACCTGCTAACTCTCGTTAACTTACCAACAGAACAAACCACTTGCGCGTCCCTACGCTAGGGCAGTTCTTCAAATGCTACCAACCACACCACTCGCCAAAGACGGTCAAGTTCAGCAACCCCATGAACATATCAACGAACTGCCAGTGCACCGCCTCACTGAGCCCCAGATTTTCTATCCCGTCTCTGAATCGAGACAATTCAATCGTGTAGATGCTGGCCGCGTGTTTTCTGCAGCTCCTGCAGTCCCTGCTTCAGAGAGAGACAAGCCCGGAAACACGCCAGAAGCTATTGCCAAAATAACACAACGCCCAGATAAGATTGAGCGTATTGGCAAGGGCGATGATACGGAGCAGGTCCTCCAGCCTGCTGAAGTCCGTCTTCCCCACCCCCACTTGGTTGCATTCGAGCATGAACGCATTCACAGTGCCGGCACAAGTCACGCTCAGCGAAGCAAAAATCTCCTCGATCGTATTGCAGCTGAGGATACCGCTGATGCTGTTCGCAAGGAGCGTCGGATCGAGAAGGAAGAGGCGGCAACTACCCGTATCTTACCGGAAAGAAGCAGATTTGAGTTTCGTATCCGCGATGTCGTGGTAAGCCGTGAGACTACAGGTCCGACGGGTCGTGGCACAAAGGCTCCTGGTGCCCGTTATGGTGTGCCAAATCTAGACAGGAAGAGAGGAGCAGTCAAGATCCCGACAAAGGTCGTGGTGTAAGATTATGTTTTCCATTTCAAACCATCTCATTCAGAGAGGCCGAATTATCAGGCCTGTCCATGTATCAAGCATGATGTATTATTATTAAACCTCTCTTGGAATATCTTGGAATGCCACAATTTCATTGTGATACAATGGCCATTGCTGGACAATGTGAGAAACTATTTTTGCATGTCCATATGTCTTCGACAAAGCCAATATTCTGAACTCATCTAGCCTCTGAGCTCGCTGATTTCGCTTCTGCGGTGATATTGGTGTAGCATGATGAGGTTGAAGACTTACAGGTTGTGAATAACTCACCATTGACAAGCTCTATGAAGTTGGAATAAGCTTACTCTGCATTTATTTTCTCTGTGTCAGGCTAATGAAGACTGTATATATACAGTCCTGTGTTTGATATCGATCAAGAGTCACTGGGTCTCGACTAGCTTCATGAAAGGAAAGAGGGAAATAATGCACATTTTAGTACTATCTCCTAGAAGGAAAAGCATCCCACAGCAGACGTTTGGAATTTCACTTGTCCAACACCTCCGCACCGTCCTCCCTCTCCTCTTTGCTTCCATTCCTCCTTAACACCCTTCCCCCTCACCCAAATTCCTCCACAGCAATCTTTAATTCCTTGTCCCGTGCCAAGTCATAACAGGCACCCGCGATTCCCAGATCTGTGGCGCGGTGGGCATCAACCATCTCCTTGTTAAACACGTTGACGTAGATTGGGAAACACCACGCGAGGATATATCCCATCATGGGAATCGCCATGGCGACGTGGGCGTCGCGGTTCGTCACGACAGCGCCCATCATGAGCAGGAAGACGGTGCCGCCAGATATCGCGGCCACGGGCATTGCGCCGCCGCGCTTGGTGTGCCGGCCTAGGCCGCGGAGGGCGAGGGTGAAGATGGTGGCGAAGCAGCACTAGAATTTGAAAGAGGGAGGTGTTAAATAGTAGTATGGCTTGCTGTGAGATAGAGTTTGGGGAAGAGGGGGCACGGATTCGAAGCAGAAAATGAGAATCATCATAGCGATTGAGGTGTTTCCCCCAGTATTCATGGCTGCGACGGAGAAGACGAAACAGAGGAAGAGATACACTGCGAGCATGTAGCGTGGTTTGAAGGGTTTAAGCATCATTAACCCGCTAGCAACGAAGCGCTAGCAGCGTAGAGGCCTTGCGCGACGGCAAATAAGTCGGCTAGATGAGACCAAGTACATCAGTTCTACATTGCTACAAGCGTTCGGTCAGTCAGCCTTGGAGAGAGATTTAATCTTACAAGCTTGGGCAGGAGTTTTGCCGGCTTCTGTGGCGAAGTTTATGAAGAACCCGGCAATAGAAACTTGTCCGCCAATGTAGCAGAACTGACTAGCAACACTGAAGAACAAGTTGTATTGCTTCCTGAATGGGCCCGGGTCCCTCTGTAATTTGCCCTTCCTGCCTGTTCATGTCCGCATCGGTGATTTCGGGGAACGGAGCAAGCCAGAAAAGGATTATCAGGAGGGCGACGAAACAGGCTACGCCAAGATAGACCTAGCATTATGTGTTAACTTTAGCAGTAGTTTAGGTTGGGATTCCAATATTAACCACCTACCCATTGCACGTCTCTCAACCCGGCTTCAGTGTCAACCGTGTCTGCGAAAAAGACCCTAGAAGCCAGGAGCGGAGCCACGAAGGTCCCCACACCCTGGACGCTCTGTGCCAGATTTCTGAATGCGAGGACGAAAGCAACATTAGTTTAAATCTACTTGGAGTGATAATGTATAGTACTTACAGTCGAATTTCACTGTATCTTGGTGGACCGCAAATGGAAAGAAATCTATCCCACCCAAAAGTCAATATAACAGTCTTCACACAGTGGAAAATTTCAAAACGCACAGATCTGCAGCAGTCTCTAACGTTGATAAGCCTGCACCGACGACGAACATGCTTCCGCAGAAGCCTCCAAATGATTTCTTCACTCCACTGGGCCAAAACAAGAGGCATCGGACCGCCAGGACGGACAACCCTGAGCAATAGAAGTTAGCGTCAAGGAAGATACGCTAGCCAGTAGTCACAGTAGGTATTTCTTGCCGGTCATAAAAGTAACCCGGAACCCAAACCTTCGAAGGATCCACCCCGATGTCGTCAGAGGGCACAGAAAGTACGCTCCAAAGTGGGCAGCCTGGAGCCCAGATGATCGACTTGCCGTTATGTCGAGCATGGCTTGGAAATGGCCATTGAGCGTATCTAGGAGACCGTAGGCAAAGCCCCAAAGAAAGAATAGAATGTTGACTGTGAAGTGGTTGCACGAATGTGTTAGTTCAAGCGTGTGATACTTTCAGACCTTCCAAGGGAAAGAATGGGTCGGAGGAAAGGTACTTACCAAGAGCATCGGGAATCAAAGACTGCTTCAGAGTCAAATTAGCCGTGTTAGTGACCGCATCGTGTTTGACGGTGAGTTTGTGTTTGTAGATCGCCATCAGCTACAACCGCGATGTCGACAGAACAAAAGGCCAAGCCACTTCTTTTTGAGTCTTGACACTTGGGATCAAGAAACACAACCAAGCCAGCGAGCTTGAGAGTGACAAGAGCAAAGAACGTCAATGGCTCCTCACTTGCTGAGGTTTCAACCAGACACGTAAGACCCAAGTCCAAGGGGGATCAGAAAATATCAGGCTATATCTCGATGCTTGATGGCCCTGCAACGAAATATAGTCCTCATAATCCAGACAGATCATGGTACTCCAAGTCTAACTTTTCTTCATATTCCGGAGGTTTTATCCTTCTTTTTGAAACACATACACACGGTCAGCCGCTCGGCTGAACAGAGTGAGAACACATCGGGCAGCGGGTTACAACCAAGCGAAGATGCAGAAAATCAGCTGAGTCCCCAGAATCCTTGGCTCATTTGACCCTTAAATGCATCCATACATAGTACAATCCTTGCAATGGGGCTTGATGCTCGGAGTTCTGGGCAACCTTTTCACCGACGGCACCCAAGGACGACATCGTGTGTCAGTGGGGGAACAAAGCTGGGGTGGAGGAAGCCGATTCATCATCTGTAGAATTTACCCTCATGGAAATATTAGCACTTGCATATTTTCATTCAGTTTCTGTCAACTTCTGTGAAATTGTGTAATACAGATAAAAGTAGTAGTACGGTCAGTGGATGGCTGATATTAGGAGCTGTTGCGATTTGCCTGAGGTGGGGGGATCAGAGTTTCTTCCCAAATTGATTGGGATGTAGTTATCTTTCAATGCAGAACTAATGACAATCCAAAGGGTTCATCCACAGGCTGTCATGACAAGGATGGTAATCTCACTCCTAATGCATGTTAGAAATAATTCTACACCAGTTTCTCTTCATTGCATGTGCAAACGTGTGAGATGTATGTGCTCACTCACAATGTACATACATGCTAAACATAGGACCTAGATACAACCCAGCTTGAAGTAGTAGGCAGTTCGGGGATCACTGTCATGCAGAGTAAATAAAACAGGCTTTGCCACCCGTTGAAGGAAATACTCAAAAAAAAAAATACCAAAAGGGTAATATGTTAGACGAACGGAACGCCTGTACGCATTATAAAGCATAATGAAGCCGAAAGAGCCGACCCGATAACTGGTTTCAAAAGAAACAGATGGAAATGACAGCAGAACAGCACTGAAAAGAAAAATGGTAATGGCGTTCACTAAGCCAAAATGAGACGGACGCCCACACTTTTTGTAGGGAAAGAGAGATTGAAATTTGAAACAACGATAGAGCAATGGGAAAGAAAAGATTTAAGACAGATCGAGTATCGATAGACGTCCAAGGAAACATCGCTGGTGGGGTTCATCGGTTTGTGTCCAGACATATGACACAAAGCATCGAAGATGACGGTCGTATATAGAGTACTCCGACAAGGCAAAAAGTTGGCAATGGATGAAAATGGACAGATGATAGGAATGAACTCAGCCAGGCATAGTTCTCGTCAACCCTGCAGAAGTTCCTCGAGCGCCTTTCTTTGTGGCCGCACCGGCACTCGTTTTCGAAGGCGCATGGTGAGGAGCAACTGTCGATGAAGAACTAGCCGAGTCTTTGTCTGTGGATAACAAACCGCTTTTTCCGTCACTGCCCTTGGGAGCAAGGGACGGCCGTCGCGACTGAAACTCCCCAATGGGCACAGATTCGGTGACATCACGGTCAGAGTGGGCCTTGGGTTGCGACGTCGGTGAGTTAGCGGTTGCATCAGCGAAACCGCGCCATTTCCGCCAGCCATCGAAGTCAATAAGGGCCTGCATGCAGCCCCATTCGGTGACTTTCTGCTCCAGCCACATGATGTTTACCGGCTGTAGGAGTACTAGTCAGCCTCAGCGAAATTGTAGCAGGGGGAAAGCAGGACGATAAATTGTCACATCTAGCATACCTTCGTCAAAAAGTCATTACAGCCAGCAGCCAAGGCCTCATGGCGGTCACTTTGCAGACTGCTGGCTGTCAGAGCCACGATGATCACAGGACTCTTGAATTGGCTCCTGTTGTGGAGGATATCCTCAGGCTTCACTAATTCCTTCTCTTCCTCGCCATCTTTAGATCCTTCACCTGCGTCGGCCGGAGAACGTCTTCCTGATACGGTCTTGGAGAAAACGCCAATACCATTCACCCTTTCCAGTCGGCGGATCTCCCGTGTCGCCTCAAGTCCACTCATGACAGGCAGTTGGATATCCATCAAAACCAGGTGGAATCCGCCATGACGCCACTTACTCACTGCTTCGCGGCCGTTCATCGCTGTCTGCCATCGGACCTTGAGACGCTTCATAAACGCCTCCAACAACTTGAGATTGATAGAATTGTCTTCAACAATGAGCACGTTGATAGGAGGTACTGTCCCATCAAGTAAGGATGAAGGAAGTGCAGACGGCGCTGTACTGCTACTGCTATTCATTTTTAATTTCTGGATCCGCTTGTGTGCTAAACGAGGGGATGAAACTCGCGAAGGGGGTGTGGCGGCGGCCTTGGCAGTCTGTTCTGGGGTCACGGCGACTGTGGTGTTCTGCGTTGAAGGTGAAGGTAGGGCGGGAGGGACGCCGTTGGCAGGGGGACCGGCGAGGTCTACGCGCAAGAATGACCGTCAACACCTGATCAAAGAAGAGCAGAGGAGCACAACCAAGGCGAGGTGAGTGGCTTAAGACGGGGCTAGCATACCGTTCATACTGCCAGGGGGAACAGTAGCTACAGCGTTTGGAGAGGAGGTGTGCTGGCGGGGATACTTTGGTCGATGTTGTGGCTGCCAGGATCCGCGGCTTCCTGGGGACGGAACGGGTGGCAGTTGACCGGTGGTGATGACGGCCATGGAGTGTGGTTGTGTGTGATGGGAACTGGGAACACTACTCGACGAGATGGAACCAGATGCGTTTGGTGTTTGGATCCCGGCCATGGGAGGGAAATATTCACCCTGTTCTCCGGGATGTAGTTCTTCAGGGTGTCGGTACACGACATGGTGTCGGGGAGATGGCTTCGGAGTGCGACGGGGTGTTAGTTCAATGATCAAGGCTTCGTCCACAGTCTGGCCGCCAGGATAATACATATCCAGAGTCCGCCCGACCGGCTCCTCCGGACCAAGCATACGCTCTTGGTTGCTCTGTCTACTTGACGGTTCTCGTGGAATGAGCTTCAGTATTAGATCGGGGGCGTCAAAGGTGCGGCCTAGGGAATTGCTATATTTTCTCAGGATAGCTTCACGCAAATCATCCACTAGATCCTCCTCTGTCACTGTCACCAGTGTCGGAGAGCACCCTGGTCGTTTCACCCATACCTTGCGGGAAACCATGTCTGCTTGTATGGAGGGTGTTCCGCGTGAGAAATAATCTCCACCTGCAGCTTGAACTGGGTCGAGTAGTGTCTTTATGAGGCGTTGCTGGGAAGATGGGACGAGGGACTGACGACGAACAGCGATACTTGGCCGGCCGGAAAGGTTTGGGGAAGGAAGTGCTTTGGTATGCTGTTGGGAGACAGGTGGAGTAAAAGTCTCCGCGGTTGTTTCATTGACGGCGTTCAGGGAACGTGTAGAGTTAGCCGCAACGGATCGTGTAGAATGACGCGACAGTCGAGGAATATATGTCGAACTGTCGTTCTCCTTCGACACAGCCGGAAAGTTGTATTCTTCGAGACTTCGATGTGGAAATGATGCCTTCTGAGCTTCTGCAGTGCTAGGTTCCGCCGAGCCTTTTGCTTCGTCGAGATCAGGGTCTGTTGAATTCTGCACCGAAGTAGGCGCGGTCGCGGCAGCAGCAGCAGCAGCAGGAGAAGGAGGCGGAGGAGGAAAAGGAATCGTCGCGGCCGGAGGACATGGATGAGAAGACGAAGAAGCTAAGTTGGGCTTCCCATGTGTCGAGCCGGCAATTTCTTGCTCCTGTTCAGAGGTTTCTTTCGCCTGTGGTCTAATATCTTGAAAGTCGGCGTCGTGTTGCGTAGCACCAGTGCCGCTGGTGGTGAGTGGGCTCTCGGGCCTCAGCAGGCAGCTCGAGGGGCGGGCATTGACTGGTGCGACGGTCGACGAGGCACTTTCGGAAGGTAAGGGAGTCGCTGGGGATTGCGAATGTCGTCGACGGTGCAACAATTGCTTGAAGTCACTGTGTTGTGGGTGTTGGGGGGATTCGTCGCTGTGGTGATGTTGGTCGCTAAGGTTATTACTGTGAGATGCGGAGGCGATGGGGACGTTCTTGGCGGAGGACGAGGAAGAGCGACGTAGCAGTTTTGCTGTCAACCTTGACAGACGGCGATCCGCGTCCACCGGCATGGCCTCGAAAAGTCCGCTACCAGATGAATTGGAACACGTCGCAATAATGTCTGTGTGAATTCGGTCCCTTTCCCACTCCCCATGAGGGGCTCAGCAGGGACAGGAGCGATGCAAGTCGTGGTCCCCCCTTAGTGAGACCCGCGGAGCTCGAGCTTCTGATCCGCTAGGCAAGAAAGAAGTGGTGGCAGTAAGACGGGGTCAAGATCAGGTTGACACTCAACAGTAAAGACAGCTAGACGCCTCGCATACATGTTCTTTTTCTCTTGATCTTGTCGAAGTGTCTTGTGTCAGTCGTGATCGTGGTCAACTCCGACGAGGCACGGTCGTGTGGTCAAGCCTGCTGGTCACGATATATCTACTGTCCACAAAGCCCGAGTCACCCGTCTCGATAGTGATCAATGGGGGGCTCCTAGACTCAGCTACCGGCAAAAACCGCAAGCCAGCTTTGCCTGAACACGAAGAAGATAGGAGTAGCAGGGCCTAGTGCAGCAGACAGAAGGCAGAATGTAGCGCACAACCCACATGCACGCGCATGTAGTGGTTAAATAGTATTAGGAATTTGGACGATAAATCAGTTAATCCATATGAGGGACAGTACATCCGCGAATGCAGCACGAAGAGGCCTCCAACAGTGGTCAAGGAGCACAGAAACCGACTGAAGCTGCCCGCCTAGGCTCGGCCTATTCGAATGCACTGGTTTCCGAGTCAGACAATCAACAGAGTCCCCTTGCAAGCGTTAGGGATCGGAATGTTTTAGCGCGGATGGCGGTTCAGCTTGGCCTGCGCCTGTTGGTCAGAAAGCCACGTCGTCTTTGGAATCCTGCGGGGCATCAAAGTTGTGTTTAGAGCAGGTTGGCCGCTGGGCGTTCGCCGTTCGATAAAAGCAGGCTCTGGATGCAAGCGGGGATTGAGGGGTGTAAGAGCAATCTTGGTTTGGTTTACTGAGAACCTACTCCGTGTCCAGCAATATATCTACACAAAGGAGGGAAAAGAGCATGATTGGAAGAAGCTCCTTGTCTACTGCAGAATGCCAGTCAATCGAACTGCAAAACGAGAAACGTGTGTCCAACATGCACGTCCGCGCCACAAAAACTCTTCTCCGTCCCAAGAAGCTAAAGATTGTCTAAGATGGAGGCGTGACCACCGCAGCTTGTCGAGCTCGAGATCACAAAAAGACATAGTAGTGGTACCGGTAGTAGTACCTTCAACCTTGCCACGGCAGCTTTTTCTCATCGGTACTCAGGATGATGAATGAAGAATGTAACTTCTTGAAGAACCAGACCTATTGTTTGTACTATTGGGCACATATTAGTGTGGAGTAAACAGCACAATTGCAGCCACAGGCTCTGCTTGGCACTGTCTCTCAAGTTGCTTTGACACCACTGTTTCACAGAAAAAATTGATGGCTGCTGTCATCGTACCATAGGTGTTGTACTCACCCTAGTTACTGCCAAAAGCTTCAAGATCATGGATACACTGAACAATTGGTGACAGCGCGAACTGAGTTTTCGAGACAAAGCCGGAATATTACGAGGTTAGTGCAGTGGAAAAGAGTATGTACTCCTTCCTCATTGCTCATCGAACAAGCTAGTACCTCTATTCCGATTTCCATTCGGATATTTTACTCATCACTTCGAGTACTACTGGAACATTTCAGCCAGTGTGATCCCATCATCCGTTTGACTCCAGCCTTATCCAACCCTAAGAAAATTCTCCACTTGAGAAGCACTAGTATTAACCTGGCAGTCTAAGAAAACAAATGCCAGCTTCAAGGGGAACGCAAAATGCTCACTGAAAAACATGCATTCGCCCAGAAAAGATTCAAGAGTTGTCCCTTGCTGAAGAACGGAAAATCCCCACAGGCGTGTGGCACCAGCTTTGACCATTCATCGGACGCCTCAAGGACGTAAGGATCTTTTGAGAAGAAGTGGATAATGCCCATCAATATATCTCTATCAAAGAAACCAGACTTCTCACCTTGGTTTTTCTTCTCTCCAACTTCCTAGTTTCTGACCTCCGACTGGTCAACTCTACGAGGAGATGCTTCAACGTCTGTCGTCTGCCCCTGTAAAGGGGACTCCGTGTTCACATTTTTATGGCTTCGGTCAGGCGCCGCCGCATGATGGGCACGAAGTCTCAACATCTCGTCGACGCTCACGCCGGCTGCTTTCGCTTCTTTCCGTAACTCGCGGAACCTTGCGCGCCAGATAAGATGACTGACGAACTCCCGGTTTCAAGCGCAATACTTCACGAGGTCAGCATCACTGGTTCGAACAGTTTAATGCATTCAAAAATATGAACTTCCACTCACATAGAGACGTAGAGAGTAAGGCCCAGTGGCTCATTTAATTTCTCAGCAACTGTTTCCAGTGTTCAGCATTGCTTCCAGGAACGAACCCTTTTCTCACGGCATGAAGTGACACCTACTCAACGCGAGAAGGGATGCCACCGCCCCGGCTGTATCCATTCCCAGGAATACCCAGTCTGCGGCCCAGTTAGAAGCCGTATCCACATTTGGCGACAACATGACATACTAACTCCAATGACTCTTCCATGTCTCTTCCACAGTTCGCGATACGGGGCTACCAATCCTGCTATCAGGAGGATTGCGGCAATGATCCCCATGACCAGATTAGGCAATTTTATTTCTTTGTTGTAAGGGATCTAGGGTTCAGACCGTTAGTAAAGACACGAGAAGGTCACACGTTGCGACGCTTACCCGTAAAGTTAGTATGAGCAATGCTTCGATGCCCCCCATCAACAGACCTGTTACCACTCCCATCAGGGTAGCTTTCCAAAGGCGGTATCCACTGCATTCTGCGTCAATTCATGGCTCTCGTTCCCCACCGCTCAGCAAGAGGGTCTCCCTGTGTCCTACTTACTGGTTGTAGTAAAGAGTCTGCGACCAACAGAACAGGCTCAATACAGTAAAGATTTTAAGGCTGTACTTGAATGGGTATGTTCACTCCCTAAGCAACGTTAACATTATATCCCTACGGTTATGCAGTTAAGTTTGCAACATACCTCCAAAATCATGTACAACCCGAAGGGAACCGAGCCTGTTCGCGCTCGCGACCAGTAACAAGTTGCTCGCCACTGAAATTATGCACCTCCGATGTAATGTGAAAGCGACGAAGCGTTTGGAAGGGCCCCATCACTGACAGATTGCCCACAAGAACATCATACTTGGGGGTAGGCCGTCTGTTTTCTTTTTCCTCCAGTTATGCCATATTTGTGGAACGAGCTAGACGCACCATAGCACAGTGCCGATGGTACCGAGGACGTTGGCCGCAAGGGGCTTGCTTTCCACCATGTCGACCTATTCACAAGCCCCTACATATCCGGATAGGTATGACTGTATGAGCGGTAGGTATGTGGTCAGGAAATCGAAGGGAAGAACTTGATAGCCTGCTAAGGCTGCAAGGGGGCGCTCAGCTGGCGAAGAAAACGACAAGAAAATTGAGCAATTAAGAGACGCTCCCAACTTTGAATATCGATCTTGAATTCAACCAATTCAATTATAACACAGAGAAGGTAGTAGCTTCTCATTATATACTGTGCAATTATACTTTACAGTTATCAAGTGAAGATCACATTCAAGTAAACTTATTCAGCCCTGTGAAAATTGAAAGGTGAACGCAGAAACAACCTGGCAGAGAAGTGCTAGATATCTAGTACATACTCATGTGAATTATGAAAGTGCAAAGGCATCTTTTTTGAGGAGTCTTCGAAGTGAAAGAGAAGGAGCCACCATCAAACGATGATGTTGATCTGGAGATAGTAACACTACTTAGTAGTATATAATTGCATTCACCCAGGAGCAGGTTTGGCGGAACCAAACATGTCTAGTGAGACGTTTTTGCTTAAAGTTTCACGTCAGAAAGACAGCCCGGTCGCTATCAAACAGGCATATTTGTCCCCAAGGTAAGCGGTGCTAACAACTACCTAACCCCCTAACCCCCCTAAATCCGAAAGAGTGTTGTGAGGTAGTTCAATTCCATACTACTAGGATGGGTGGAAAGGTCATGGTTTTCGCGGATCACCTTACCAATGCTACACTTCATACAGAGAAGTACTAGAGCACATGCATCTGACATTTTCAAGGCAGGTCACGCTCACCTTGGATCAACGGAGATTTCGCCTTAGCGCATGTAGAACTTAAGGTCACAGGGCTGGGAGAACACCTCCGATGCACCAATGGGACTGATTTAGATGACACAAGATATGGACCTCACTCCTCTTCTTACACCTTCCATCCACCCATATCACCTCGTCCTTTGTCACAGGGACATTCCTTCCACAACATGGATTCACTGAAAGGTAGGGAGGATGAATGCGAAAAGGCAGAAAAGATCAAAGTCAAAAGAATATGAAAATATAGTCAACTTAAACTGAGAAAGTAAACTGTAGGTAAGAATACACAGAGAATAGAGATAAGCTGTATGTATTTGAAGGAAAGAACAGCGACACAGAAGGCCAGCAAATGCACAGATACAGTCAAGTATAAAGCAAAGGCAAGTAAGAAACTTGAACAGCCACAGGGTTCCATCGAACATATCATCAGTTTGTTGCCTCAAACAGCCACATCGACAGCGCTACGAGAGTAAGAGTATGTCGGGGAAAAAAAAAGGTTGGGCGAAGAGATGGGGGAGAGAAAAGGGGGGTATTGATCAGCGGGCAGTGAAAAAAAATTCCCTTTCATTCCGAGTGATAAAGGTACAAGCATATCTTCTCTTACTTTTTTTTGTTTGTTTGTTTGTGGTAGGCAGTCTATTCAGGGAGAAAGCCAACACATAGCTCTCGTCTTTAACTCAGGCCCCACGACGTGGAGGATCAATTAAAGCAGGATCAAGTAGTTCGAGGGTGCAATGCCGGTTTCCCCGTTCGCTTTCTTCGCCTGCCACCATCGGCCGCTCACATCTGATACCTCAAGAATTTCATGCTTAGCGAAACTGATCTCGTTGGCATCATCAGGGTTTGCTTCATAAGAGTAGATAGCCTTTGCTCGATAGGGATACTCAGTTGGTGGACTGATCTCGTTTGTATCATTGGCTGTCGTATTTCCACCTGCATTTGACGGAGTACCAATCGAAGATCCAAGGCGGTTGTTGTCCGCACCATGAAAGCCAGAAACAGGAGAGGACGTTTCGAGCCCATTCAACTGGGCAGACGTATACATCTGTGGGGGATGGCTCGAGACAGTGGTTTCTGGTCTAGTTCCAAAGTTGCTTGACATGGGCTGGCTGTTCCGATATGACTGCTCTTTTTGTACGTGAGATGGGCCATCGATGAACTGGCGATGAGAAGCCTGTGGGGTCGAACCAAAGTAAAAAATCCACACAGCCTAGACATGTATTAGCTATTTTTCGTTTCGCAAAGACGGGCTAAGAGGCAACACACTTGAATGATTGCAATGAGGATAAATCCAGCGGCAGCAGCCTGCATTGCACCGTTACGTTCGTAGACCGAGTTGTTGATTGAAAGAGCCGTAAAACATAGTCCAGCTGCAAGGTAGCCAACAACCTGGGAGTGGAGATTAGCAACACGGTTCCAAAAACAATCAGGGATTGTACCCTACGCACCGCGACACCGTAGATGTGACTTGTGCCTGAGCCTAGGACAATTGTCACGCCGACAATACAACACAGAGAGTAGACAACCCCCCACCACGAGAGATTCGGATAGTCTTTTTGAACATCCGCGACGATAGAAGAGATAAAGGCGATCACCCAACCGAGCTAGGGCAGCAAGACATAACATCAGTTTCCTGTTCGAATAAAGGCAGATAGCCAGCAGATCTGGGGTTATGAAAGCATCCAGTGCATTGGGGATAAGCAGTACCAGGGATACGGAGACTGTTATGAGCGCGAATGTATCGCCAAGTATGTTGCCGAGGTTAAATCGCGCCATGATAGTGTCAGGATACGGTTATTGAAATCGATGTCGAGAAGATAGAGGACTACGTTTGACCGTGATCATACAGTAAGCTCGCGTCACCGGCGTGTTCACTGCGAGATGTAAAAAAAAGCAGCTTAACTGTCGCACGGCCGCTTGCGTCACCTCGAACGCTGCGCTGCAAGCGGAAACCGTGATCGATTATGCGCGCGCGAAGCGGTCAACAAACAAGGGAAACATCGAAGGCTCTAGTCGCAGTGTGCTTTTAAGATGGTAGAATGCCAGACTGATGGCGGCGAAATGGTAAAAGGGGACTCTTGCGCGTTAGGGTCCAGATCGTCCGCCAGCACTTGCGCGTGGGCTTGTCGGGCAGCGAAAGCGGAGGGAGAACGATTCAACGTAACAGGCAATAAGAGAGTCGAGCGAGGGATGAGGAACCAGATCGTGGAGAGCAGTGATGAGGGAGGATCCGGAAGAAGTCGACAGCACCAGGCCGGGAACAAGGAATTGGGCAACCCACCGGTTGATAAAGGGGGGGAGGGGGGTGGGCAAGGGGAAGAAGGGGAAAAAAGAAATCGAAGGAACAAAGTGAATGGAAAAAAGAGAGCGTCAGTGCGAGAAGAGTAGAGGAAGAGGGGAAAAAGAGCGTCAAGGCGACAGTTTCGATGGATAAAACCCCAAATGAACGTTGTGGACAGTGAACGATAACAAGAGCAACAGGACCAGACGAGGTGGAGAGCGAGAGGGAGGAGCGGCTGACGTTGGTTGGCTGGACTGGGAGTTGCTCTGTGGCTGAGTGGCTCTGCCTTGTGCCCTCCCGAAGGCTTGTGGAGGGACCACGACTACGCGATCCCCAGATGCAGCATTACTGCTCTTGACTGATACTCGTAGCAATGAATTAGTGAAGGAAGCAATTAATCTCTACAGCGCATTAAGCGGTTACGTGCAGATGTTCCATTACACTACCAGTGCAATCCGCTTGCCGCTGGGTCTCACTTTTCTTCTTCCTGTTTCAACGGGCCTTCCGGCGGCCCAGCGCCATAGGGATTGTGGGCAGGAGTGGAGGCCTGGGCGGAGACGTCTGTTTCAGATGCTTCGATCAGCGTGGCCGGGCACTGGCCAGCTGCACAGTTGCGTTTGGGATCTGGACTGCACCTTATGTATGCGTTTCCAATCCTTTCACTGTCATTTTTGATGTTTTGATGTTTTGGCGTTGTGAACTGCCTATGCTCCCAAACTACTCAGGATCCTATCATTGCCTGCCTTAAACACGGTGATATTGTAATTTCAACTGATGACAGCAGTCATGTTCCACGGGACAGATCACGATGAACGAGTACGACGCAATAGGTACTACCAGGTACTTGCTCCAGTGCGACGAGCTACTCTTTTCTGGTATATGTTGCATTTTTTGAATTCCTGGCAATTGAGTTTTCTGGGAAGTCGTTCCTGGACAGAGCCCAAGGTTCCAAGTAGTGTACACAATCCCAAAGTTTGAGGCCCTACGCTCTCTTGGTAATGACCATATGACCATATCAACTGAGGGGAGCAGATTCTGCCAGCAACTGACGGAGACAATGACCTTTCGCGCCTGTACCCAGCTCCCCCCATCCTATCTGATGTCCCTTGGCCATCCCAGAGCTGTGGAGAGCACTGAGGCATTCTGGGCTCGTGGTCGCAATCCGACGGGCGCCTGAGCGCTGTTTGCAAATGGACCAAGTTTGCCTGGCTGGACAAAGTTAGTAACTGGAACTCTATAACTATTTTCTGAAGAGCCAGGGCGTACCTTTTGCACGTACAACTCAAGCGAAAAGTTCGCGAGTTATAGCGCCTTTGCTCACGCGTTCTTTGCATCATACATGCCATGTCCACTAATCCCGAATTGCAAAGAAACCACGTCATGCCTCTCTGCCTCTTTCCTTCGCAGCCTCCAATCTCCTTACCCCCTTCTCAACTTCCTCCACCCTCGCCTCCCATTCTGCCCACACCTCACCTCCGCCAAGGATTCCAACCTCCATCCATCTCTTGATCAATAGCGCACTACGTGCCCTCAGTTCCGAGATCTCAGCAGCCTGCTCCGCCTGCACGGCGGCCAGCCGCTCCAGCCGCGGTCGCAACTCGATTAACGACGCAGACGCACTTGCGGGTGGAATGGGCAAGTCCTTCAACGAGGTTAGGCGAGAGGCCGTTTCGGGAAACGCTGACGCGTACGAAAGGACGATTGCCGCGAGAGCTTGAGGGGAAAGAGTTGTGGGGACCGCGGAGGGAGAAGACGGTGACTGGAAGAGGTCAGGGAATAGAGAGTCTGCGTACCACGATCAACAATGAGTTAGCTATCATTTGTTCGCTGTTTCGTGATATCGATACGCTGCATGTGTAGTCCTGACAAGCAAGTGGTCGCCACAAACGTACAGAGTCTCAGCACATCCCTAACGGCAGGAACTTTGGCGCTGAGCCCTTTCAGATCATGCTCTAAGACAGCCAGGCGGGAAGTAACCGAGTCTTTTTGCGGAGTACGCGTCGAGGAAACACGCACTGCCTCCCCAGACCAACTCGAGTTGCCTGTGAGAAGATATTCAAGTCGTCGCAGGCGCGCTTCCAGGAGCTCGATCGTGTCGGCAGCGGTGGACGTGACGGTATCTTCATGCTCGGATGAGGTCATTTTTGGGGTTGTCGGTATAGATTTGAAGCTGTTTAAACCTCCGGTAATTTTTCATTGACGGACAGCACTGCCTGCGGGCAGTTAGAGGAAGCATATGTAGTACTACTTTATGTTGTACGTCGACTGTATCGACGACAGAGATGCGCTTGACTTGGCACGTCATTGGCTGGTTGTCCCCTGGCGGGGAACATCGCTAATCCGAGATTAGTGAGTCCCTGACCAACTTCGATGGAGGGTAGTAAACTGCAGACAGGACTCCATGTGAATCTCTAGCCAACGAATGTTGAATGTTTTGGCAAGTCAATCAGACTTTTTATAGTTCAGTGGCCAGTCTGATCTTTTCTTTAGGTCTTCCCTCTAAAATGTATCACTTACCGTTCGCTTTTCCCCTTGCCTCAGATGATAATGAAGTTGACCTCGCTGAAATTATGGCAGGAGAGTATCAAGCCAATGACTTAACTCAGATATCCTAGCTTCAGTTCTTCACAGACCCAGCTAGCTTCAGACACTTGGACGTATCTACTCATTAAGCAGAATCGCATACGTCGGTTGTTGAGTTCTAGTAGTCCTTTCCGCTTTCCAAGTACATTCAAACGTAAGAGGTCTATAACCATGTAAGAATGAATCC
>FQSS02000068.1:282-27202 GCA_900128795.2 Malbranchea cinnamomea
CCGCTCTGCTCTTGGCCATCACCTTCTGGTGATGTTACCAGGCTGCACCACGAGGAGGTGGCAGAGTCGGACTTCGCAGCCCTAGATGCGAAGTGTTCCAAGATTTGACACTCCAATTGCTTGATAAGATAAACTATCTGCACGTGATGGGTGAATGACCTCGCCATCATCCCCGATGTGCTTAGTCATAGTCGCGCTCAGTGTTTCCAATTCTTCTTGCCCAAGCGATTTCCTCGTATTTCGTGCACGGAAATTGCTAGGAGGCGAAGATCAATCGTCATCCGATCGACAGCGTATTACTACTGTGTATCTTGTTTAACTTACCACAGTAACTACCAATAATTGCGCTTACTACATATTTATTTTTCCAAAGTTGGTTCGCGATCTTACAGCACCTAGTCGGAATCATTACTATTTTTACGCGGTTCCAAACCAGCAGTTTTTATTGAAATGCAACAAAGGGTGAAATCTTAATCACGTGGTTCAAGTTCCCATTTAAGTGCTGGGCCGTTTTGGCTGCCGCGCGTGTCCCAAAGAGCAGAACGACGATAGTACTATTATTACTGCTACATCATCTCCGTCACTCGCGTTCCAAACTCTGACGGGTTTGTTTTGTCAAGGAAAATATAGCGTGTTTGATTCTGCTCTGAGGCACTTCAGTCTGAATTTCCCTGACACTCAAACTAAAAGAGAAAAACAAAAGCTCCTAGCTTGGCCTCCCCACCCTGTGCGCCTTCGTAGGCGCCGCATCTAGACAGAAGAGAAGACCGAAGTTTTTTTCATTCGCAACTTCGTTTCCAGGAGTCTTTTCGCGGTCGTTCAACTAGTCAATTGATCAACAGAATCAAGAGGCTGCGGACTGCCTCCTTACATAAGCAGCAGGGAGTTGGCACTTGAGATGCCAATGCATAACCCTTTTCGATGGCTGGGAATTTCGCGGCTGTGAATGTCTCTGATGGCGTGAAGGCTGACACGCCATCAAAAGCCGTTGCAGACGTAAGCGTAGCGGAGGAAGATGTGCAGCTGAACCAGGAGAGCGTTTCCAACCACGACGGTAATCGTCCAGGCGCAGGAGACGCTGCTACCAGCCAGCAAGACGGCTCGGTCGCCGAAGCTTCCCAGAGTCAAGCAGCAAGTACTCCAGCTGCATTGCCGTCAGAACAGCTCCCTGGTCACAACTCGTCAAGCTCCATATCACATACATCCCATCCCAGCTCCACCGCACCTGTTGACTCTGCTCGGGCGGACGGTGATTCAAGATCAGGTCCAACACGGTCTTTACCGTCGCGAATCCTTACGGATAACAACATCGACGATGCCTATGTTCAATTTATTCTCTATTGCAACCCTGGCGTCCCACTCACTGTCGATACGGGTGAGCTGCGGAGAGCCTTCAGGTCCATTCCACGTACGGACGGAAAATCGTTTAGCATCTTCGCCCTTTGGCTACTTGTTCAGAAGCTCTATCGGGGAGAACTAAAGTCCTGGACTCATCTCATCCGCGAACTGGGTGTGGAACCACCGTCGGAAGGCCAAAGCACTCAGAAACTGGCACAATATGTCACACGCCTGAAGGTATGTCCCATGCTGTGTCGTTGAACTGCAGTTTTTGGTAGTCTTGGTTCTAATACTTCCACAGCGTTGGATGCATGCCATGCATGTGGATGCTTTTTTCTCCTATTGCTTTGGCCGTGAGCATGAGTACTATACCGAAATACCTTCGCCTAATGATTCAGATGCGGGGGTTCGGGATGGAGTGCCCCAGGATGAAGATTTGGCGTTGAAATCACTATTCCCAGAATCAAGAAATAAGAGGGGTCGAAAGCCGGCTTTTGAACGGTTAGAAGACCCCGAGCACCAGGACAAACGGACTCGTTTAGACCCCAACGGGAATTTTTCTTCCGGGAGTAGTTCTGGGCAAATTCGGTCCGCTACCTCTCCATTACCGATCACCCCGGCGCCCCCGCGGGCTCAGGAGACGCATTCACGGCCTTTAACTCAATCTAGTAATCTTATGTCGAGCTTCCGACTTCCTCAGCAATCCCCTCAATTTCAATATCCTCACTCGGCAATCACCCCTAGACCCCGTGATTCTGACTCTTATCAAGTGAATGAGCCTCGGTCAGCAGTTGTTCCTATGTCCCATGGGCCAATACCGAACGGATCACAACGACGCTTCATACCCATATCTCCGTGGCCATCACCAAGTCCTATGCAGCCAACAGGACATATCAGCAGTAACGCCCAAGCAAATCAAAACAACAGTTCAGGACATGACCCGAATCGTTCTGGGGGCCCATTTGGCTCAGAGAGATCTGCCGCGGCTGGTTCAAAACCACTGCTGTCACTTCAAGTTCCTCAAAGCTCGGTAGCCTCAGTCCCGCTGGCGACACCCACAGTTTACGTGAACGACGAAACTAGAGTAAACCCGGTGCCTGGAGCTGCGGCCTCGGTGAGGCTACCTGGTCCAGACGATTTTTCCCAACAAAGTGCACTTGCTGGTGTAACAATGGAGAGGGTCGTACAGGCTCTTCGAGAGAGGATAATTGGTAGCAGTCCAGCCAATCGCCAGACCTTGATTTCTCATGCTGAGGCAGACCTCATGGCCAATTCCATGATTGCACAGCTAAAAGCAGGATGCCGTCTTAACATGTCAACGGATGTTTTTGCAATGTACTGTGCGCTACTCCTTGGTGTTGGCTCCAATGTGGGCCTCGATGGTCAATCCCCAATAGCCACCACTTTAGAAGTCAGCAGGAACAATTTAGACGATACTTCCAGGAATGTTCAAGGCACTAAATACACGGTCACCTACCAGTTCACACTCGATGATAATGCTGCAACCGCCGCTGGAGCAATACAGACCTTCAGTGAAGGAGTCCCCGGCGCTGAACACCGCAGTGAAAATGGACCGGAAGTCCTACCTTTGGAGACTGACGATTCTGAAGATGAACCCTCTGGTGGCCCAACCTCTTCCGGCCTGGATTGGAAACGCCGATATATGGACCTTCGCAAGCAGATCCGGAAGCGCGAGGCGGCACTTCAACAATACAAGAAACGCGTGCTTGAGGCTGTAATTTCTGACCCCTTGCCACTTTAAACTCGTCTGTACTATCTAGTGTGCAATGCGCTGAATTGATCTGGGTATAAAGAAAAGTTTCATCTCTTCAATTTATTACTAGATATCTCGGATGCATTTTTATGTACAGAGCTCTGAGATATGAGGAAGTTATGTTAATCAAATCCACTGAAGATATCTTCAGCTTTAGAAGATATATTCTAATACCTACCCAATACCTACCTTTTTGTCTTCCGATTGATTTCATAGGCTGAGGTTAGGCGATGTATGGGAAAACCCTCCGTCATCCGGTTGTTTCTCTCTACTCTGCACGAACGTCCATTGCAGGTTGACTCTACACCTTTGTTCTTTCTCTTGTGACAGGGAAGTCAATTATGGAAACCATTGTACCTCTTGATATCCATTTATTGCTCTATGTATCTCTGGTTATTTTTTTCAAAGAGCCATGGATGAGATGACAACCAACCCGTTTCCAGCGATCTACCATGGTCTCAGTCCCTATTTAAAACCGTTCAATGACTGGGGACAGGCCGCAAAGGCTATCCCAGAACCTCGTGCATGTCGCCCATTGATTATGTCTTCTTCGGAGATTTTTCAAAAAAATCAATATGCCGCAAATTGGTCTCCAAGGTCTAAGCGTACTCGTCCTTGATCGAAACCATCTCCTCAGTAGGCCCGCCGTGACCCCTATTCTCCACCTCAGCGCTCGCAGCGGCAGCGGCGGTATTGCAGAACTGCTTAAACATCGCATCGTCCCCGTTCAGCTTATCTCCAGGCTGTGTCAAGAACGGATCATTGATACCACGAAGACCTTCCTCCTTCTTGACGATATCGTCGCTTGCACCTTCAGAGTCCAACTCAGCAACTTTCTCCTCAGATTTGGCTTTCTTCTTGCTGGGCGTCTTCGTGAGAGTCTTTCCTCCGCGACGTTTCTTGGGAGTTCCGGTGCCGGTCTGGCTGTCGTCACCGTCTGCACCTGCAACTGCACCTACGCCTCCGCCTTTCGATTTGGTCGGGGTTTTAGTGGGAGTCTTCTTCGGCGTGACTGTGGTAGACTTTGTGGGAGATTCGCCGTCGGTGGTAGCTGATCCGCCGCCATTCGGGTTGACGCCGTTGGATTTCAACAGGCGTTCGTAGCGTTTGGCCCTGAGTTATTGCTGTCAGTTCTGGATATTTCTGGAACCAAAANAAAAAAAAAAAAAAAAATCCCCCTCCAGAGCTAAGTCATGGTGAGAGACATCCATGCGGGGTATAATTGGGATTGTGTGGCAACAACTCGACTAGGACCGGGACAGCAACAGATCAATGGAGGCGCGACTTACGCTGCTCCCTTGCTAACGATGCCACACTCATCGGCCACGGCCTGGAAATCGACCTGCATCTTGCTTAGCCATTTTTCCCACTAAAAGTCTAGGCCGTGGAAAACCGATAACTATGGAACATACCTTTCCATTATTCGAGTGCTTGACACATTTGATGAGGAAGTTCAGCTGTTCATCGCTGCTTGTACGAGACATGGTGTCCAGTGGAGCCGAAGCTTGATTGCGTTCTTTAAAGGGGGAATCTATGTTAGGTTGTGATGAGTATCAATCAGCAGAGTATCTCGTGGAAAGGTGGATGGTCTCTGGTCAAGCTAAGTCTTGTCTGTCTGTTGGGTTCTTTTTGGCCGTTGTTTTGATTGGCAGCATGTTTACCAGTATAGACAACTTATAAGTCTCGCCCAGGGTGTTGTTTATACTGAGCATTGAATCACTTACCTGTCTGTCACGTTGATCTGAAAAGGATACTGTGACTAACCTCTCACTGCTATTATCAGTAGGGGTTGTGATATTGTATATTGGGTCAGTTGAGTCCCAGGCGGAAGTAAAGTCCAACAGAGGTGTGGATTTACAGGTAAAAGCTATTCGAAAGGCTTAAACTGGATGCAGAGCGGGAATGTGATGTGAAGGGTTAAAGAATGCTCCTGTTTCTGAAAGGGAGAGAGAGAGACATGTATGAGGGAAAGACAAAAGGTAAACAAGCAAACAAGAGCAGGACAACAATAACTCGAGGATGAAAGTGGAAATCTAGTAAAGTCTTGAGGAGTCACACAAGAACAAGTCAAAGTAAGATATATTTCACAGGTAGTTGATATTGGATGTGTGAACATCTTCTATATCAGACAGATGAGATTCACTTGGTTTGTTTTGGAGATATAAAATTCCCCCTTGGAAAATCTTTCCATAATACTAGGATGTTGCCGCTGGCGGGCTTGGTAACAACGTCGTTTCTTAAAATGTCAAGGGCATATTTATATCTGAGTCGAGAGATAAGTAAATCCTTTAGATTCAGGGACAGCCTTTCCATCAATACCAGTCAAGGACAGTTACTATTCGGCTTGAGAAACCCAGGGGCCAAACTTGACGGTATCTACGCATACGGATGGGGATGCATCTCCCTGCAAAGGCCACTGTAGTATTGCGCAGCTACATATCCACCCGGTCGACAATTATTGCCCAAGGCTCCAATCCGGCCAATTGCTGAATTTCAAGGACATTAAAGAGTGAACCGAGACATCCACAAGGCCAATCAAGTAGTAACAGTCCCACCCGAGCAAACTGTCTGTCCTTCGAGTCATCGCCGACAGTAATGCAAGAAGGGCACCGTTCCGCAAAAGAAAGTGAAAAAACCGCTACTTGAAAACCATTTGGGACATGACATGAAGGTTCGGATAGATTGCAGTCTCAGATGTACCATCTAGATGGATGCGCAAAGTCGGCTCAAGTTAACTGATTTGAACGGACATAAGCGTTGATGTGTAACTTACTGGTTTTGATTTATGCCTCATCTGAATCAGGCTTGTCAGCTTCATCCTTAGGCTCTTGTTTGAGGTCTGCCTCGTCATTCTTGACGGCTACCTTTGGCCTTCGACCTGGCTTCTTCCTCGGCTTGGTCCCCTCGAGATTCGCCCCATCTCCCTCAGTAGCACCACACTCCTCGTTGGCTTTGACGGGCCCGCAAGACTGGGCAGTTTTTGCTCCTTTGCGAGGCGAGCCGGCAGAGTTTCCCCCACCGCTGACCGGTCCTCTAACGCAGGACACCTCGAGCCCGAATTGCTTCTTCAGGACGCGGATGCGATTCGCGACTGAGATGGAGTTCTTGTAATTCAACGCAGCTGCAACGGCGTTGATATCAATCTGAAAGGATGTCAGTGTATACATCATGACCACTAGCATCTAATGGTAGGGTCTTACTGTGATTGGATTTTGGACATGCTTGAGGCACTCCATCATGAAGATTGCATCAGAAGCCGCCTTGCCAGAGGCCTCACCCACATTCTCGTTAGTGTCCGCCATCGTCATTGAAGATCGCATAGCGCCAAGCAAAGAAATAGCTCAAGAATAATAAAAGAATTAGGACTTCTCGTAGGTCACCAATGATTGTGGCTGTGGTGAGTAAAGGGTGGGAGGGACAAATGAGATAGTTGAGTGATGAGAGTCACGAAGAAACAGAGATTCGAGAGCCTTGGTATATCATCATAGACTTGAGCTGAAGCTGGTATCAAAACATCATGTCACAATACCATTCTCGGGCATACAGAAAGCCACTAGTACTGTGTACCATGCAAGATTTTCATCTGCTTATGCACCACAATTCTACTGAGAGGGGACTAGATCTGCATTCAGGCAAGGCCAGTGGAATATTCATTTTGAGGGGATAACAGTCACTTGTAATAGCTCTGTTCAATCAATGGAAGCTCATGATGTGATAGCTCATATCGCAAGGCGTGGTAAGATCTACTTGCATCTGGGGTATCCGCATTCGCCGCGTCTCGGCACGGTGGAATGAAAAGCCTTCCAAGGTGGAAGCAAGAATACTATGTTCAGCGATTAGTACATGCAGATGGTGTGCGTAGAAAAAATTCCAGCAATATTAGGATGTGCTACCTCTCAATAGACATATGTAAGTAGTAGTATGTATCAATGGGCCAAAATACTATGCGCAAGGGATAATCAGAATGGCGACCATGGACAGCAAGTTCCTCACAAGAGCAGACAGTCTGAGACAGCCGAGTCCTCTGGAATGCCTCAGAAATGGAAAAAAAAAAATAAAGTCAAATCACATCCAATGCAAAGTATGCTTTATATAGAGCACTAGTATCAAGGACAATAAGCTGCTTAATCTGGTATCCTTTCTTGTTGATTTATCTTCTTGTAGGTCTCTCCTCAAAGGACTCGTCCACCCTGACGTGTGGTGAGACAGTGAGCGTTTGCACTGTTTGCTTTGATAACCCCCAATTTTTGTCAGGGCCACGCTGCCTCCTCCTTCTGCCGGGATGCAAGAGATGCAAGTCGTACTACCTTATCATCATCAGATGCGTTCTATCTGTTAGCATTGGGAGCGTTGCCATTACCTTTCTACATTATGGGCGTACTAGTAGTAGTACCACTTTACCACTACTACTATGTAGTTTGGTGGTTGGCCGTTCACAGGACATTCGACTGTCTTCAAGTTCCACCCTCACGTCTTCAGAGGATCCAACGCTTTCTGCTACCATACACAGTAGTTCAACATGGCAACACTCGTGGCCTTTGAATCAGCGGCAATGGCACATGATACCATAATTTTAGATTTTACGCGCTTTTCTCTTGATACTAACACATATTAACCTACTACTACTACTTACTAGTAGCAGTGAGTACTACATACATTTGTACTCTTGCCTGAACAACTTTCTGGTCTTGCGTGTTTCAATCTATCGCCATTGACAGGGAGAGAGACCCGCATGGCATTTTTACCGGTTTAGTACTGCGCAAGTACTGAGTTTTATGTGCTCAAATCTCTGGACTTGCAGTTCAGCTGGACTGGTCAAGCCAGGCTTTGATCTGCCCGAAGCAGTGTCTTGCCAGATTTAAACATTCACTCACTCGTCGTTCTTCATCTACTTACATATGTATGTATGTACATCGCAATACCCATATCTTGTTTTCGTCAAATACCAGATATCCCTCGTCCGGTAACGCTAAGGAGCTTCGAATGAATTCTGTCCTCAAAAACACGTCAGAGACCAAACACTAACTGCTCACCCACTTGGAGCAAATTCGTCCAGAGTCGCTCTCGATCCTTTTCTTTTACAAGGTCGATTCTCCCAAACCCTTCAGACTCACAATACGCTACGTTTAGTCTATATTTGCCTATTCTCAGAGCGCAACTGTCTCACTCCTTTGCTTCGATATTACCTCCAGGACAACATGCCAGTTACGTGGGACACCGATACCGAGCGCAGACTCCTGATCTGCTGCATTGATCCGGCTACTAAGCCCAACTGGGAGAAGGTTGCTGCGGACATGGGTTCCGAATTTACCGCTGAAGCATGCCGGTAAGTCAATTATAATGGCTAATTAGCTAGAATCCCTTCATTTACAGATGTCTTGACATTAATTCCCATTTCTCTAAATTGTGACTACCCTTGAAAAACCAATGAGCTGAACAGACGGTCTTGCGTACTCCTTCAGTTTCCTCATTCCATTCAACTACGTAGCATTGCTTGAACTTTAGCAAGTACTGGTTGCTAACCTTGGACATTCAACACTTTGGAAAGATTAAGAGATCTGCTCTCGCGAGCTCTACTGCTGCCGCAGCCTCCCCAAGCCCCCCAAAACGGTCTCGTGCCAGGAAAGAAAGATTCGACGCGACCCCCACTAAAAAGCCCAGAAAACACGCTGAAGCAGAAACCCCGGTGAAGAAGGGCGGCGTCAAGGCAGAGGATGACAACGAGGAAGTCAAAGTCAAGGACGAACACACCAAGATGGAAGATGCCGAAACGGCCTAAATCGCTTGTCATGACCGTATGTTCTGACCGTCCCTTATCGTAAGATTCCTGACTCGCCCATACATTTTAAAGATCGCGCGCTAACTCTGCGGACAGTACTCAGCTAGGCCACACAACTCCATGTCGCAAGCGATGACGGGGCAAGATATCTCGAGGGGCACTATGCGGCCTACTTTTTCTGGTTTGGGGGATCAGGAAGCCTCAGCGTCAACGCGAATTGGTCGGATACAATTCATATACTGCTGCGGGATGGCTAAACTTATAGGCTAGTCAGGAGATGTCAAATACATAGCCCTCGAGCAAGATACCATGGTTTCATTGAATAGTACTGCCTAGTTACTGCTACTTGTTTGTCAAGTTCTTTCCCTCACATGTTCTAGCGTACTGGCGTCGTTGGTTGGTTCGGCTGTTTGTCCTCTCGCCAGCCGGAAGTTGAGAAGTGAATTCAGTTTTCCGCCACATGAACATTTTTTGAAAAATAGCCCTGTGCTTTTTCCGACAACGCTGCTGGACACTAGTAGTAATAATGGTAGTTTTCTCGATGTCGGAGGTGCCCTACAGAGTGTGCGGAAAGAAGATTCCGGTTGAGCTGATGTAAGCCAGCCCCTTTCCCCGTTCCAGTTGGTTCGGGTTCGACATTCAGAATCTGACAACATGCACCAGAAGCTTAACCGATCTGCTTGGAGTGCAAGAGATCGAGGGGTTCCTCCCCCTTCACCTTTTTCCCCCCTCACTTTTTCTTTGCAGTACATGAGCAACTTTTCAATCTTGAGTCGAGGTTTTGACTCGTCAGAACTTGTCGAATGAAGATCGAAGACCCCTCGAAGTACCGGTACATACTACTCGGTGCATTCTCCTGTGGTTCATCCCTTTGTCGGAGATGCTTCTGCAAAGGCTAATCTGGATATCACACGCATTCTATCCACCACGTCAATGTTCCTGTATCTAGTACTAGTACCCTACGGCATGAAAATACCACGCTGTAGCGTGGTATTTCCCATACCTCCTCTCAAGCTTGGGGAGTCAATTGTATCTAACCCCATCACTTACGTATGGCTTTTGGTCTCGTTGTTTTGTCGTGCTGTGTTGGTTGCTAGGCAGAGAGGGCGCTGTGTTTTTGCCAGAGGGGTTTGGACATTCACTGAGCCTCGCTGGCCAGCTTGGGCCCAAGTCTCCTCCCCCTTTCTTTATAGAAACAAACACTTCTTTTCTACTTCTTTCGTATTTCCTGAAACCTCAACTTGTTGCTCAGCAAAAGCATAGCGTCAAAGGCTACCCGCAATAATCTCAGCTTATTCCGAAACCTCACAAAACACCCAGGACCAAACTCTGTCAAGCTTTCGCCATGGTCCAGTGGACAGACCGAGCCAATGCAAAAGTGCGTGAGATGTTCTTGACTTGCAGCTTTTAGACTCGGAAATTCTTGGAAGCTGACACGGATACAGTTACTTAAAGCCATCATCAAAAAGGCCAAGCTGACGAAGCAAGACTACGAGTACCTCGCAGAGATCATTGGAGATGGTAGCTACTACCATACTACTATCTATATATCTAGATGGCTATCTGTCTTGCCACTTTGTCTCTGACAAACAGTTTTTGGCAGGTTGCACCCCAAAGGCTGTTTCAAACCACATTTACCGTTTGATGAATGGAAAGGGAGATGACAAGGGAGATGGCGCCGTCACACCCGACTCAACGCCCAAAAAACAAGCCAAGAGCAAGCCGAGCACTCCAGCCAAGTCGCCCAAGGTGACAAAGCGCAAGCAAGTTGATCTGGATCAGGAACAAGATGATGACACTGAAAACTCCGGTCGTGAACTATATCCAACTCCAAAGAAAATCAAAGCAGAGGAGAAGACCACTGTCAAGTTGGAATCTGAAGAGGCGTGAATGTCTGGTCACTTCATGCTGATGTAGCTTTGAGCTGTGAGACTGGATGTGCTGTGTCGATGCGTTGTCTGGAATACTACCAAGTGCTACATCCTGTTCTGGTTGGGACCTTTCTGTCTTACTGCTGCGGCAATCTGAACTTGCAGGCGCGTCAGCTCTTAACCCAGTGGATGGAAATACATCTGTAGGGTCTTTGTCAGAACCAAGGGTAGCTGGCCGGGATTTCAGAGAACTAGGTCTTGGTTCACAGTAGGCATTGATGGAAAACATTAACCTCTGTCAAAATTCCAAATCTTGCATATATTACCCAGCTTTTATCACCATGATAGGCCAGCGAAGAACCAAATCAAGCATCAATCACCATCATATTACTGAATGCTTTGGCAGGCAACCACAATGACTTGACAGCTTATTTTACCACTGTCGTTGTGGACAAGGTCATGGCACAGCCCGCCCTAATGTAAAATCCTTTGAAGCAAAACGAGTCGTAACTTATGTCACTACTAAGAATGTGTTACTATGCCAGTACCAACACTCTCTGCTGATGAAGTGCGTACCTACTTCTAGCTTTACGCGAATGTGCTGGAAATCCTCTGTGAAACTTTCATTTGCCACGCCCTTTCCATCCAACTCTTAACAATGCAAAAAGTACGTAAAAAATAAACAAACTGCAGTGCCTGTCCAACATGTATTACATCTGACACTCTTGAGGATGCTAAAATTAAAACAAATTGATTGCTTGGTACCGCTGTTTTGGTGCACATAGAGCTAGAGAGGATTGGACTCATACATACACCCAAACAGCCTCCAAAAAAAGACAAGGAAAAAATCCTCTGTTAGAACCTCAAGCAGCTTCTAGCAGCCTTTCCTGCAAGCAATGTTGACAACTGGTATCAAGAAGGATACAGGTAAACAGCACCTCATTCCTGTGAGGTGACTCTCTTCAACGTCATATTTAACACCGCAAGAGTATCCTACCATGAGTGGTAGAATATATTGACAAAGGTTAATGTGGCTGGGATCCGACAGTGGTGATCAAGGGAGTCAAGGTTAGATGCTGAAGTGCTGACTATCAACACACCCAATCACTCAACCTGCCTGTTAGTAGTGGTCAAAGTTCGGAGGCGCTAATAAGCTCGCTCCGGGTTACAACGGTTAGGAGTCGGTTCTCTTTTACCCTGCAGCTATTCATACGTAAATTTTGCGCATCCATGCGGCTGGCGTGAGGAGGATAAGCTATGGCACATCGATCCCTGGTCCACAGGATGGGAAATATTTAGTGTAGCCTTTTTTTGCATCCGTCACTTGTTGAAAATGTTGCCGGGAAGATAAGCTGGATTATCAAGAAGTGGACAACTCGCTCTTGTGCTTACCACGCCAACTGTTTCTAGACATGCGGACGAGGCGTTATCAGATATCCCAAGGAGACCATGACGATTTGCCTTTCAGGGTTAAACATCTGTGTCAATGTTCCGTTGTCTTTTCAAAAAACCAGCTTGCTGTACTCTTCCAGCGATCTACGCGTCACTCGAGGGACTTGGGAGTTGCGACTATATTCTCCGACACGTGTCAGAACGTACAAGTTTCTGTGCGCATTCCTGTGACATCACGGTAATAGTGACTAGAAGAAGGAGACAGCTTGACCGTTTTCCCAGCCAAAAGAGCTCGCCTTTTCTGTCCATTTGGCAAGGAATCGTGCGACTGTAACGAATTCGCGGTTTGGTAGTTCCGACAACGAATGTGAGAAAGTTGTGGCAGGTTTGCCGTAGCCGAACTTATGGGATTGAAGAATCAATGAGGATCAACTGGGCTCACCTCTACTACGTCATAACGTCGGAGGCTATACATAGTATTGGCTTTGGTGGCCCTTGGTGGGACTCCGAACTTGAGGAAGAGGGCGCGTCGTCGGGATCGAAAGAGACAACAATACCAGGTGAACTCTGGTCCGCAACTACGGTGAGATTGGGTCGAGCTGCTGAAACGAGTGCATCGCTCTGCGTACGACGGTGATAGATGGGGCCAGGAACTTGGAGCGTGTCTCGCCGCTGGCGTGATCTGTCTCTGCTTAAATCAGCACCAAAGGCAGGATTCGCTGAGTCTGGCGGCATGCATTCCATCGGTGATGTTGCAGAGCGTGATTCTCGAAATGATGGTGATACAGAACGCGAAGACTGCAGCAAATGAGGTGATGCCGCTCTTGAAGTGGAGGGGAAACTGCTTTCGGCACTAGAAGCCGTGGAGAATACACCACTCGCAGAGCGACCGACCCTTGAAGGAGTGGCGGCCCCATGGGCGCTTCGACCCCGTCTGTACTCCTCATTGGTTTTGGGCAAGACAGGATTTCGCTGGCGTTCTCCTGGTACCTCCGGGTAATCTTCAGTTCTAAAGCCAGAGTCATCAAGCCGGTCGTGGGCTGCATCGCTGAAATAATTGGCCAGCTCATTCAAGGCCTTGGCGACAGTGTCGGCTTTCCAGGGTCTCTTGGCCTGCTGTTCCGGGCCCACTGTTCGGCTGGTCGCCGTAGATACTCTTACGCTCGAGGGTATGGGGGTAGTAAGCTTCACATTCTCATTCTGATACTCCAAATTTGTTGCCAGGTGAAGGTAGACCGATCCTAGCACAGCTAGTACAGTACCCACGATTGGTGCCCATTGGCCTAGAAGAAGCGTGTCAGCCGCAAAAGTGACCAAATAATCACATCACGACGTGAAAAGAGTGATGCCTATCGACATACCAATAGCGGCAAGGGGCTCAGTTTGATACTTGACTTGAGGACTAAAAAAATTTCTCTCTCCCATGATAACAATAGCAAGAACTGCAGCACCGAACACTGGTACCTCCACAACACTGAGAAGCCTCCTTATTAAAGCGTTGACCTGGTCCACCTTCTTGACAATGGCACCATGTGTGTCTTCAGTCAGCTCGTCATTCCGCTCGTTACCTCCGTCTCCTTCGCCGAAGCGCATCTTCCAGTTAAGCTCCAAGATTTTGGCCCACACGAAGATCAGCGACAATATGGCAGGCACACAGCATGCGGCCGCGAGAAGAGTAGCCGTCCCAAACGTAAGCTTGTCCGGCGCGGGAATCACGTGTATATCGTTTGCCGCGCCGCCCCGCAGAGGAGAGAAAGGACCATCATCTGGGGAACAGGTGAGGCCACAACTGTTCCCATAAGGAAATTCTCCCGGGTTGGGAGAGACCGGCTTCCCGGTGCCGTCGTGTGTGCAACTGATCGTTTGGATCCGGAAGAACTCGACGGTTAAACTCAGCAGTCCTATGACGGCCAGAATTCAAGCATCAGCAGGGCTCCCTCAAGCAAACAAGAAGAAAGAAAAACCAACGAAAGTCCACCACTCACCGGCAAGGATGAGGCCTGTCCACAGGAATATGGTGTTTCGACCGGGGTCGTAAAAGTAGGTCCGCGAGAGTCTGGCCGTGACTGGAGCAGCCAGGATGCCTATCGAGCATAATTGAAAGGCCCCGTAAACATCCATATCAACGGCAGCTAAGATATTTGGGGTCCGTCAGGTAATTGAGAAGTCACCACACGTCTTGACGTAGCTTGTTGAGCAGGAAGATACTTACCGTCAACGTGAACTGCAGCCAGAACGATACCGTGCACCGCAGCAACGGCAGGGAAAAGCAACGCACCGGCCAGATAGGCATTCCTGAGCCATTCTGCTTTTCTGGCAAAGACACAGGCTGCTATGAGGATATAGTATCTGTCAAGGATTGAAAATGGAGAAAGAATCAGTGGATGTTCACTTGGTTGGAGTTGGTTGTGTTCCCATGTGGAGTGGAGACACTGACAAGACCCTTGTGCCAGGTCCGTACTGGCCGGAGACCGGCCATGCGCAGACAACATGCAACGCAGTGGAATTCTTATCGCTGGTGGCTACTGCGTTTGCAGCTGGAGCGAATGGACTTGCGACGGAATCTAGCAGCGAGGTGACTGGGAGAGCTGGCATATCCTTGGGATCGCAGATAGGGCACTGCTATATACGTACCACTAATTAGTAGCATCGATGTACATAGTATATTTTATGGGGGCTGGTGGCACCATCAAGGATGGAGGAGCAGTCTGTTATACATAAATTCCAGTGAGTAGAGCAGGCTACGAAATCGTCGAATAGTCTACGGTGCATGTGCTTCTCGCTAACGGAGGTCATCTTGACCACGGCTTGAAAAACAGCGAGCCTTGTGTGTCATGGCTTTTACTGCGCGAGTATGATGTACTAGACTGATGGCATTTCGCAATTGGAGAGCAGACAGCGAGAACCATGAGGCGTCAACCTTTCAGCCCCATCATTTTTGGGTGACCAAGGATGCCCTGCGAGGGTTAGTACACTCCGGTTAACGCTCACTTGATCAGAAGCGACCCGTTGATTCGTTCATGATATTCATTTTTTGCCCTTTCGCCGGGACCGTGACGGGTACTGCCTCGCCGAAAATTTTTTAAAAAACTTTGGAACGCACAAGGGGTTGAATTCGATCACGATGCCATGCACAAGCCGCACTTGGAGAATCTCGGCTGCTGAGTCTACGCCCAGACAACTCTAAGACTGAGATTTAAAACCTCTCGATGTTTAACCAGGGAGATGATAGTCACAATTTTAAGGCCTGTCTCGTCTTCTCTATTTCTTTACCCTCACCAGCCTCTTTCTCTACGACTTGACGCAGCAGTGATGGTGGATTGATGCCAGCACCCCGCACACCATGACGAGATGTATGTATGCCCTACTACATATCTTCAATCTCAGCATTCGAGCTTTCACTCAAAAAGAGATCGTCCAGTCTGACTGATTCATACCCTTGCGTGGATGTTGCCGATTCCGAAATCAGTCATAGCGAATAGTTAGTACTCTTGTGAGGTCTTTAAGCTGCATGATGATCCCTCTAGAAATTCAACGGTAGAGGGAGTCAAACAAAGCAACGTCGTGAGGCTGTCACAGATCTTCCGCAGCTTGACTATCCGGCGAAGATGTCTCAAAATCTTGATACCGGCCAGATCAAAGACTGGCGATCGATTATCACACTTATCGTCTTCATAATTACAAGTGAGTGCAAGTCCCTGGCGATATAGCCCTTTTTCTTATGTTAGTAGTAAGCTACTCTCTAACCTTCGAGTCCTGTGCCATTTACCAGACATTAACGTGCTATTTCCATTCCACATCCCGATCTACATCCCCCGAATATTCTGCAGTGCTGTCCTTGCCACCTTAAGTGCTTTGAGAGTGATACCTGCAAGGCAGATCTCCTCTGCTCAACAGCATGGTGACGATGCTGAAGAAGGGGGCGATCGCAAAACCAGACACTTTGTGCGGTTGAACTTTCCCATGAACTTGGTGACTGCACCTTTGATAGCAGATCTCTTCTTGCTCGCAATCTTGGCAATTGGAAGACAAGAAGTGCACGATGGCATCATTGGAGCAGACAACATCTCTCCGATTGATATCATGGTCTTCTTCATCACGCTAGCATATATCGCCATCTCCATCGATGCATCTGGTCTGATCAGATACTTGGCGTTCAAGGTACTCCAGAAAGGTGGCCAAGTTGGCCATAGGCTGTTCTTTTACCTCTACACCTTCTTCTTCGCCTTGGGCACCTTCATCGGGAATGACCCCATTATTCTGTCGGGAACCGCCTTCATCGCTTATATGACCCGGGTATCAGACAACATCAAATACCCGAGAGCGTGGACCTACTCCCAGTTCGCCGTGGCCAACATTGCCGCGGCAATCCTTGTCTCCTCTAATCCGACAAACCTGGTGTTGGCTCGCGCGTTTGAGATCAAGTTCCTCACTTACACCGCAAATATGATCGTCCCTGTCGTCATCACGGCGGTTGTGTTGTTCCCTTTCTTACTCTATATTATCTTTGCAGACGAGACTCTCATCCCATCCTCCATCAAGATGTGTGAGCTTCCCGAGGAAATCAGAGCCAAAAAGCCCGTGAATCCGAATATTCCTAACGCTAGAGGAAATACGACGGAACAAGAGAGCAGCACCGATGATGAACGAGAAAAACTCAATTCGCTCGAGGAAGTCCTGAATCCATTCCTGGACAAGCCAAGTGCAGCAATCGGAGCCCTCATTATGGCTGCGACACTTCTCGCAGTCCTTGCTCTCAACGCCGCTAGTCAAAGTGGGACCGAACATCCCGTGTTTTGGGTGACCTTGCCAGCAGCATTCGTCATGTTTTGTTGGGACATCGCGTCTGGTTGGTGCCATCGGCACGAGACGCGTGAAATCGCCCGCAAGGGCCGACTAGAAATCGAATTGGCTCGGGCCGATCGAGCGAGCAGAGAGGAGGAAGCAGCGAAAGTGACCTTAGAAGAGGAGTTACGCGCACAAGCACAGCTTCGGTCGGAAGCTCGATTGCAGAGCCAGGGTGGCGCTCGTGATGAAAACGATCACGCAGATGCGGACGACCAAGTCAACCTTGCGGCCAATAGTACCAACCGGCCGTACAAGGAGCGAAGATCAGCCAGCGCAGAGGGCGCGGTGGACGAGAAGCAGGAGTCAACGGTCGCACCCTCTAGCAGCTCGCCCGAGGGGCAATCAAGCTGGAAGTCCAGTGGAAAGTTGGACGAGGAGAAGGCCTCGCCCCAGATCGGACCAGAACGGGAACGTGGACGACCAACAACGCTGGTATCACTCGTCGCGGATGCGTACAGGTGGTCACAGGAGACATTCCCTACTGTCACTGCAGTATTTGCCCATTTGCCATTTGCTCTTGTGCCTTTTAGTTTTTGCATGTTTGTCCTCGTGCAAGCCTTGGTCACAAAGGGTTGGGTCGCGGTGTTTGCCCACGGATGGAATCATTGGGTGGAGAAGACAGGAACTGTCGGAAGTATTGCTGGCATGGGCTTTCTCTCCGTGATTCTCTGCAACGTAAGTATCCGCACCATCAGTGAACGTCAGGTTGAAATTACCGTGAGGTTTGGACTAACTTGTCTCCCCCATGAGTAGTTCGCAGGCACAAACATTGGAACAACCATCCTTCTCTCCCGAGTAATACAAGCATGGCGAGACATCCATCGTATCAATGGAACCCCTATCAGCAATCGGACATTCTGGGCGACCGTGTATAGCATGGCAATTGGCGTGAATTACGGGGCATTCAGCACAGCACTCAGCGCATCCCTAGCTGGTCTCCTCTGGCGTGACATTCTATCGAGAAAACACATTGATGTCCCGAGTCTCGAATTTGCACGCGTGAATGTTCCTATCATTGCTATCTCCATGGCCGTTGGGTGCACCATTCTTGTCGGAGAAGTGTACCTTGTTAGAGACAATTCTCCTTATAACTTTGGAGGTCACAGCTGAAGTTTTCTACGCTTTTCACGGAAGCTCATACCTTCCCGGCTAGATGTCGTTACCTGAAGGTGGCAAGCATACATTCTTGCTTCGATTCTTGCGTTTCAAAACGCCGAATCATATCCTACCGGCGTGATGGCCAATTCAGGAACCCATCGGAAGCATAGTTGTTAACTAGAAACACTTTCTAGTACCTGCCTGGCAGGAGGATTGTGTCCTTTGGAAAAGAGGATAACATGCACACGTTCATCTCCACGCCTTCACAAAAGTTACGAATAACGAGGGTTAGGAATCTCTTTCTTCATGAATCTATACGTGCGGGCAAACTTTCCAATAATGTTCTGCTCCGAAAGACTCCGTTGATTTCCTTAAATTTAATTTTCTCTCGAATAAACCGGCGGAATTTTCCGTCAGCATAAATCTCACCTCAGCATAATATGCACTACTGACTACCAAACGATATCCAGATTGGTAGCCTACTTCTCCGTTAGATTGACTTGCCGTTTGTCCTTCACGACGGTGACTCGATAAATTGAGATGTTCAAGCAGGGGTGAACTGATTTGTTCGTGACCTTTCTGACGAATGTAAGGGCGAGCCACCTCTTGCCCTGGCGCCATGCTCAATGCAAAAAAAAATAGCCCAAATCTTCATCCTATTCCTATGATGCATACATGCCTACTTCTAGCATAGTTCAAGAACAACCCTTGAACTGTGATGAATGTGATCAAGTGATGCAAGCTGCAGCAACTGTGACAGGGAGTGCACTACTGTCCTGAACAGGTGCAAATGTATCCAGGTCATGGCTGGCGTGCAACGACGCAAGCAACTGTCATTATAACTCAGCGCCGAGATCCCATGATACCTATTTGTTTATATCCTGGCAAAACTCTCTCTTTCTGTTATTTTTTGTTCTTGAACTTTTCTGACTCTGAGGCTTTTAAGTTTCTCCTCTCAAAAGAGCCTTCAAACGGTCTCCTCTGTTACGTATCCATTTTTTTTGGACCACCCTATACCAAATCAATATTATTTTCTCGACGGGTGCTTTGAGTCTAATATTGTTTCTAAAAATGGCAAGGAAGAAAACCTGGGACGATGCTGCCCATGCGAAGGTGAGCTTTCTGAGCCATCCACCCTTTTCAAGGAGATACGCTTACGACTTCACAGCTCCTGCTGGAAATTATTAAGGAGGTGAAACTGAGTGCGGCGCAGTATGACAAAATAGCGGAGCGCCTTGGAGAGGGTACGCTATGGGCTCAATGATACTTCACTACTATGCTTGGGAATCTTTGGTGGCTAACATCTACTACTGCAGGCCTAACTGGGAATGCCATCCAGTGCCATGTCAAGTGGCTGCGAAAGGCCACTGGGGCTGTATCTGATCCCAACTCCGTTCCTTCTACTCCCAAGAAGTCAGTTGAGGAAAACACGGCTTCACCAGAAAATACACCCAAGACCTCCGCGTCAAAGCGCTCGCTCCCACCACGGAAGCGCAATAAGCCAATCATCGAAAGTGACGAGGAAAGCGATAACTCCTTTGAATTCCAAGCCACTCCACCCGCGAAGAGAGTTAAACGTGAGTCCCTTCCTGTCATGAACGAGGACGAGGTTCATGCCGAGAATCACGTGGATGAGACTGCATAATTATTCGTGATCTTTGATGCGCATAACGGTAATACCCTGTCTGCGCTCTGTGAGAATTTCCCTGCTTCTCTGAGGACTGTTGAGCGCGAGTTCTGGATGATATTTCGGGGAATTGGACCGTGATGATTTTCAAGAATGCTGTCGGTAGGCCTGCATTAGCAAAACACCAGCGGCCCATTTGGTCATCACAGGTGGAATAAATGTGCTCACGGTGCATAAATACTGCTTCCTCTACGTTTGTAATATCCAGCTGGCCTGCAAGTCACTGCTCCCTAGCGTCGCTAAAGAGTAAAAACAACACATCCCGACCCCCTGGGAGTGTTTGTTTTTGTTTTATTTTTTATTTATTTTTTTTTTTCTGCCAACATAAATTTGGCTCAATCTTTCCTGTCTCCTGAACCACATATTTCAGTTTCTCTCACTTCCCACATCGTCAGCTCTCTTCAATTTTTGTTATTCACAGCCAGAAGGCAAACACTACGTTTTTCCAAATCAGCACGATGGTTAGTTGGAACGCAGAAACGGATGCAAAGGTATGCCAGACTCGCTCCTCCTCGTTCTCCGATCTCAAATATGCGCGACTCCGACTTGCCCGTCTCTGCACATCTTTAATAGCCATGGTGCTAATGACAGATGCACGTTCCACAGCTTCTGATGGCAATCATCAAGACGGCTAAACCAAAAATCGACCACGAAGCCGTCGCAAAGTACATGGGATGTGGTAAGTGAGCAGTCAACTCGATATTCCTTTCCATCCCCGTCCCCCTTCCCTCTCCACCCTTCTCCGTTGTTTTTCCCAGAAATCCCCGCGCCAAATGAATGACGTACAATTCTGCATACCTCGAACTGCCGTCTTTGCAGGATGCTAACCACACTTGCAAATGCACGTCCCCGTGCAGGTGTCACTGCGTACGCAGTTCAGCACCGACTGCGCAAGTTAAATGCGAAAGCCAACGGCGAAGCATCCGAGCGGAACACCCCAGTCAAAGTCAACGGGAACGTCGACAATCCTGCGAATACTACTCCAACTCCATCATCTCCAAAAAGAAAAGTGAATAGTGCCAACGGTGGCGCTAAAGTTCCAGTTACACCTACTCGGAAACGTGTTTTCACTGCTACCCAGGATGCGTATAACGACGATAAAGATAATAGCGCGAAGAAGCTGAAAAAAGTCATCGAAGAAGAGGACAACGGCGACGAGGATTGTGCTTGATATTATTTTTTTTCTCTCTTCAGACTGCATTGACCAGGCATTTGAGATGCGTGAGACTGTGATATGATCTGTCAGGTTTCTATTCAGGGCAGTGTGCTGATCTCCACGACTGTCACAAGCGAATCTACAGTTTCAAACTTCTTGTTGAGATGGTACTGAGTGGATGAATTTGCTATCCTGCTTAACTTTGGTCCACAGATGGCTTCCAGCATAATGCATCCTTATAGCCAATTATCGCCTTTGCTAAGATCATCCAGACTATCCATCAACTTGCCTCTCATCGGCAGGACATCACTGTGAGCAGAAGCAATAACAATCAAATCCGTAACTACCCGGCAATTCCATGTCACCACAGAAAAATAAAATCGATCGGTCAGATCTATCCTTTCAAGCGTACTCCATAAATCTGCCACTTGCATGATTCTCTGTGTCCAGGTCTGGAGGCGCATATTCGCTATCAGTAGTCTCATACTCCTTCTCACCGTCATCAGTGTCAAATTCAGAACGAATCATACCTAGGGGAAGGGCGGGGGCAGTCCTCACGCTCTTCCCCGCGAACACATCTTCAGGCGCGTGGTTGGTGACGATTCCATTGTCACTCTCTTCCTTCTTTACGAACCCACGGGGCTCTTCCTTGACGGTACTGGGTGAATTATCGGACTTTTTGGTACGAGAACGCTTCAAAGATGGGGTTCCATTGTCGTCAGTCCCACGTTTGCGAGGGGTGGACTTGGTGGCGACTTTCTTGGGAGTAGCGGCATCGTTTCCGTTGCTGTTAGCTTTCGCAAGACTCTTAATCTTTAAGATGCGCTCGGCGATTGCACGGGGAGTAGGCCTATCCTGGTCATCGCGTACAGCTGGGAGATATCCCTAGTATTAGTCGAAGCGACTCGGGACAAGAAAAAAAGGAGAGAAAGAGGTAACATACGCCATGCGTTTGCAACCCTGGTTGTATCCAAGCTTATATCATGAGTCTCGAGGATTTTGAGAAGGAGCTGCACATGGCCATGTAAGCCGAGTCCCGACAATCGGGTCATGACTGAAGGTATATTGCAGAGTGAAGAGATTGTAATGTCGAAAAAAAAGTCAAAAAAAAAATTACGCGCCAAACAAGTAGAAGAAAAATCTTTGAAGTGGAGGAGAGGCGACACTCCGCCATTTTTGTCAGGGAAGTGGTCCATACCAACTGATCGTTTTCAGGAGTCCACTTGACGGGCATCTTAACTCGCGGAAGATAAAGTAAGGTTTGCATCTATGCACGCAATGCAGATATGTTGAGACGTGAGAATAAGGGAGCGTCGAAGAGATGCAAGGCCTTACAAGGAGAATCCAAGGCGGGATGGAGAGTTGAGATGAGAGAAGTTGGCGAAGCAAGAAGGGGGGCAGTGGGCTGATCAAATGGGAATGACAGTAAAGTAAGAGATCGAAAAAGGGTTGTAGAGGTATGAGAGAGAATAAGAGTGGAAGTGACGCTTAATGTTGATGACTTTACAAGTACTGGTGTACTTGCTGAGATGGCCGAGTGGCAGTGAATGTAAGGCGAGTCCCACTAGACTGAGGCCTAGTGAGATGGCTTTAAAAACAGGAGTGCTCTAATGTATCTGAGAATTCCCAAAAGCATCCTCTGTGGTTGCTCTCAGTTTCTCTGGCAACCTTTAAGTACATCGACTCGCGTCTCCAGAGAGCACCAACAACTCCTCGATCCTTGGAGTATTTTGCAGGTTCTCCAAGCAGTGACGATATTGTGGTACGCGAATAATACGTGCCAATCATTCGAGACTTGGAATCCAGCCTCCTTGTAGATACTGTAGTACAATTTTCAAAGCTCATATAACTAGTACTATCCTTGAGCATGCAGACGACTGGATTTGATAAACGTTGCGTTGGAACTCCAGGAGCTGAAACGGATGTTGGTCGGTGGAGTCTTGCCCTAACCCTATTTGGCCAAGCATGCAAACCTTACCCTGACGTCACCTCTCCCTGCCGTCGACCTCCTGCGATCTTTCGTCTCGACCTGTCATGATTTCTTGCGTTAGTCCCAAGTGGGACTCACATCGCTGATGTGGTTTGCTTTCAAAGAGAGCTTTTGGTTTGATTTGGTGATCCAAGTCCGCCGTGTCTCTACCAGGCGGACTACTCTGCGGTCTTCTGCAGTCTTTGTGACTCCAGACTTATTATTGTAGTAGCAGTAATACTACATCTCTTAAGTTCAGGTACAGATACTTCTTATGCTTGTTGCTTTCTCGCAGAACTTAAACATGAGTTCTTTGACGCTATGCCAATTGGAAAAGGTTTCCTGGGTCGATCGCGATCACCCCAAGGTGAACGGGGACTGTTTGTGCATATACTCCGGATCATATCCCTCATGTGCCACGGCTTGATTTGCGCCGACAGGATGCCGGAAATTTGCCTCTCACCTCAATTCTGGCTGTTATTCCCAAATCAAAGCAGAATGATGCGCTGATGTGACTCACAAGCTCGCTGAACATGGAAAGCTTGGTGGTTCAACTTTTCACAATGATCTCTCACTACCAGCGGGTGCTGTAATATACCCCGTGAACTTGGCTGTTGGACTTTATATATATTGCTCCGGTGCTAGACCTTAACATATCAGAGGCATACTGGCTAAGATTCGACATGGCGATGCTTCCACGAACGCATTTTGCAGTACGACCGTTCATCCCTTTCCTAGACGACCATTATCTCCGTCGAGGGGTTAACCTGATAAGACTCGCTGAACTTTCCTCTTAGATGCGCGGTTCAGTTAGTGGTGAGCAGCAGCTGCACAAGCTAGACTGCATACAGTCGGATTCATAATACCAGATTCGAGTCCGCTGGTTCAGCGGGCACGCGCGGTCAATTTTTTACTAAGGCCAATATCCAAATCCATTGGATGAGGGGCTCGAGCAACCCGTCATACTCGTTATGCTGTGTTCAAATCTCAAGTTTTTATACATACTTTATTTCTACATATCACTACTGAATTTTGTTTATGTTTGCCCAGAAGTACGATTTGCGAGATTAATCGCTGTCACTTGAGCCCCAGTAAATTCTGACATGATGCTACTCTGCTCAGCTAACCCAAGCAGTATTGGTCACAAATTTGGTAACTGATACAGTGACAAAAGTGTTGTGCCTGGCAAAGTCTGTGCAGAGTTCCTTTTAATCTGCCATTCTTCCTACGTCTTCCACTCGCCCCAGCAGCATTACACACTTCACTCTCCTCAAGGTTGTTTTTCGTCGTCATTTTGCTCAACCATCCCTTCTTTGCGAAAAAGTCAACAAATACATTCAAGATTCTGAGGGACCATGGGGGTTAACTGGAGAGATCCCAAAATGGTTGAGCGTCTCATCCCGGCGCTGCTTGCTGCCCACCCTGGGTTTACAGTACGGCACTCCCTTGCTATCCTTTGGCGGGTATATGCGATATTTTCAAAGCTAACAACCCCATCATTCAGCCAAACTATTCTGCAATGGCCGTTTACTTCGGGCATGGCGCCTCTTACGATTCCATCGAAAGCCGCTTCCGACCATATCGCCAAACGGCCGCAGAAATGCGAGCGGAGACCCCACATGGCGCGACTGTTACACCATCTCGTCGTCTAGGAGACCCTCCTTCAACTCCTCGCACCACCAACGGCCGCATCTCGAAGGCCGGATCCTCCTCCAAGAAGACCTCCACAGTTCGTTCGGCCGACCCCGAAACCCCAACCAACAAATGCAAGGACAAAGATATCATGCGCAAGACAATTGTTCTTGATGATGATGACGATGATGATGATGATGGTTATGATGTAGCACCAGTCAAGAGTGAAGACAGAGTCCCTATCCGCTAAATAGCCTTCGACAACAGCCCCAGGAACGCCAACGTAACTCTCAAACGAGAAGGTGTCGTTGCACCTGTCAACCTAGGCTCCTTTCAAGTCAAGGATGAGAACCGCAATGCTCGAAATGGTCAAGCATATGCCTTCGCCCAAGATGAAAACGTCAGATGGCGCCAGAATAACTTTGATGCCAGTTGGCTGGGAGTAACCACCAATATCGACTCCATCGGACACGGTTTCGTTTTTCAGAACAGTTTAAACGAGTTCGACGATACTGCTTGAGGATCCGAACTCCCTTTTGTACTTCGCGATTATCCGTTATACCCGTCCTTGTTCCCTTTGTTGTTGCACTGAATAGCTGTTGAAGACCTTGGTCGATTAAGAGCAATAGGTTTGGGTCTGTGAGCAAATCAGGCACGCAGCTTTAAGTCTAGTCTAATGCGAAGCATATGTTGTCGAACATTTAAAAAGCCCTTAAAACAGATTCCGCCCCATTTACTGTTCCTCCTGAAGAACTTCCGTTAGATACTTCGTCACAATTTTCCAATACCGCTCTGGATCCGTCCTCATATGCATCACATGCGCAGAATTACTCGGGAATTTCTCGAACGTCACTTCCCAGCCTTTCTCCTTCGCCTCAACCGCATGTGTCTCCACAGTCTGCCACGGGATAAGTTCATCTCCCTCAGAATACAAATAGCACCTCTTCGACCTCAGGCTGATCAAGCTAGGATCATTCAATGCTTTCCTCAACTCATGCGCGGGGTTCCTCCTCCGCGTCAGCACAGCAAACACCCTAAGCAGCTCCAGTGCTACCCGAACTAAGACAGACACCAAGATGCGGAAGAGAAAAAACTTGGGGAAACTGTATGACAGGGCTTTGTGAGTTACAGCAACTGAGGGGATTCCTGGCGCGCTGTCAATGAGCAATGCCTTCATGGGCAGGGCTCTGCCAGTCCTGCGCTGATAGACAGTGGCGAGGTGCCGTAAGGTGAACCCTCCGCCGTTCGAGAAGAAGTGGAAGAGCATGGGTCGATTGGCCGATGCGGAGGAGAGCAAAGCTTCGACAGCAGGCACAACGCGCGCCTGGCGTAACCGATCTGATGCGGACAAGAAGATGTGCTGCGGAGACGTCAGGATGAAGATAATTCGGGCCTGGGGAGCCAGCTTGATGTACTCTGCTAGGTACTTTGCCGCGTTGCGTTTGGAAGCACCCATCCAGAAGAGCAGGACGATCGTTGCGCAGGGCTGAGTAGCCGACCCCAAACCGTCCTTGGGGGGATCGCGCAGGTATACATCGTCACCTAGACTGGTGAACGAATCAAGAACGGAAATCGTCTCTTTCGGGGTGGAGGCCATCTTGTTAGAGCTTCTGATTGTTCTGCGCGTACCGGGTATACTGTATACTGGCGAAGCTTGCGCGGCGACTGGCCCAGGAAGAAAAGAAACAGCGTGCAGCCTTGGACTGGTCAAGGGTCTTCTCCTATAAAAGGCAGGGGACCGAAAGCCTGGAACTTCTGGAGAAAGTCCCGATGGCTTGCACCGAATACCCCGACACAGAAGCAATGTGGTAGAGAATGGTGCAGAGATGTGGGTACAGTCACATGCAAACGTCAACTTGTATGCCAGCGCGAGGAAATTTTTGCGTGCTGAGATTTTAAAGGGTATCCTGTGAATAGAGTGGATGCAAACCTCCTCTTCACCAGGCAGAATTAAAGGCTCATGAGGATCGGAGACTTTGGTGCTAGATGTGCAAACTTCAAAAGGTGAAGACAAAGCGTATTCGACAACAGTGACAAATTGTAAGTTACTGGCGCCGCACACCGGCCACAATGATACAAGTAGTGAGTCTCAGGCGGAAGCCGTTAAGATAGTAATTAGTTGTATACTCAATCATGACGGTGGAAAAAAAAAAAAAGGGGGCTACGGTTCCTAGCGGATGAATAATCACTCCAGTTGCGACATCCTCGGCCCGGCCGATGCTTGTCAATCACGTGGGAAACTGCAGCAGATCTTATCAGAAGATTGTTGAAATTCAGGCCTACCTACTCGTAGTGGGCTGCGAAGTCCGACTCTGCCACCTCCTCGTGGTGCAGCCTGGTAACATCACCAGAAGGTGATGGCCAAGAGCAGAGCGG
>FQSS02000121.1:0-32321 GCA_900128795.2 Malbranchea cinnamomea
GACTGGGTTCCAGATGGGAGTTATTGCAACTACAAGAGTGGTTACAGGGTCTGAAAAAGCCAGAAATCCCAAACTTGTACAACCTGGAGATTGAGAATGGTTAACTGTTATTGCTAGAGTCAATGCAGATGACCATGTATAGAATGGCACTTCTAGAGGGAAAAGTCAAGGAACTAAGGGCTGCAAATGCAAAACAAAAGAGGAAGCGAAAAAGAGGCCGTACATACATAGCTCAAGAGGGTGCTTTAAGGGTTGAGGAAGGCTTGGATCGCGTACAAAGGATCAATGAACAGGAACGAGAGGTGGAAGAGGCATCCGCCTCTCAACCACGAAAACGTGCTGCACCACGCTGTGGCATGTGCAATACTATTGGTCATACTGCTCGTACATACTCTAGGCATGTAGAAAATATTTGATAATATAATTAACTAATTTTTCTTCATAGTTAAGGCTTGAAGGCGTTGTTGTCCCAAGACCTGGCGAGAAGTGCTCCGCTCACTTGTGAATTACGTTAGTAGGCTAGACCTTTAGTAAACCCAACTGCACCCTCATCATCAAGAAAGGATGTGAAGAACACACATATAAATTATGAATCCATAATCCTGCGCAGAAGCAGGAAGTCACGTTAGATTAGTAAAGGTTGAGAAATGGCAAAAATGAAGAATTGGGAAGAAGAAAAAAAAAATTGGAGAAAACAAAGCCAGGAATATTGAATGAATTAGCCTCCCATTCCATTCTCCATTCCGATTCCAAGATACCGTTCTGGTCCGATCGTGTATTGACATAACCCCAAAACCCATCCCAGCCTAACGGGGCCCCGGTTCAAACCGTTCCTGCAGTATAGACACAGCAAATTCTAGGAAAAAAAAAATTGAGATCGATCAACCCAGACCGATGACCCCCAATTTACCATTATGGAACGAATAATAGAGCGAGCATTCCACCGGTACACGTACAGACAGAAATGAAAAATGAAGCAGAGTAACAAAATGCGCGAAAGGGTAAAACGAAAAAGCCCAGATTCCGATCCCCAGTCCAGTGCAGTCCAATTCCATTGACGTTTGAATAGGGGGCCAAATTGGCAGATAGATAGAGGCTCGTGACAGTATAGAGACAGATTAATGAGTAGAAGGAGGATGGTGATGATGTACTCTAGTAAGTCCCGGGAGATAGAAGTACAGGTAGAATACAGGAATATGACGTGAGGAAATCCTGATGTGAACATAGGCAGCGCGAGGGGGGAAGAAAGGAAAGGTGGAAATGTTGGAGGCTTAAGCAAGGCAAGCGAGAATTGACGGAAAGGAGGGGGGTGAAGAAGCCCACTGTCACATCGCCCAGGTACTTAATATGCGTATTGATATTGGCCCCAAATCGTAGCTAGCCACCCGCTAGGCACGCCTACGACTTGAGGTGGAGTTGATCCCGCAGCTGTAGACCACTGCTCGCAATTATCGCCGCCAATGAAAGCGATGACGTCGTCACCGCCCAGACTCACCATCCAAGCTGGATTGGAATTGTTTACACTCAGATCAAGCGGATATGGGCGCGAGTAGTCCAGGCGCGGAGGGGGCGTTAAGTGTTGGTTTTGATGAGGGTGAGGATGTAACGAGCTTGACGATGGGAGTGGGGGCATGGGGAACCCGCCGTGCTGCGCAGCTGCGCTAATTGATGGCAGAGACTGAGAGTAAGAGGGCAAATGCTGGCGTGACGACCATGATTGGAGAGGTTGGAGCTTGTTCGAGGACGGGTTGGAGAGATATGGTGGGAGAGATGACGAAAGCGACGAGTAAGAGTTCGGGGAGACTGATGGTTGAAGAGTTGGCACGGGGTTCGAAGAAGGCGGTAATGTTTGCGGGTGAGGTTGGATGGAAGGTAAGGGGTACGTTGGTGCAGGTGCAGAAAGATTCGGCCACCTGTCGCTTTCGATCGGTCGAGGAATGGGTCCCAGGTCGTGTCGTGCGTGATCTGCACCTTCTTGGCCAGCTGGTGGCGGGAGACGGGGACCCGGGCTATTGACTGGGACCCAAGATTCGCGTCGTTGTCCGGCACCCGGATTGGAATCCAAGTCATTGCCAGATTCGCTTTTTACTGCGTTGCTAGCAGTGTCGCTGGCATTCCCATGTTCACCGATGTTCACTGACGCCGTTGTGCCTTCATCGTCAACACCGTTGATCTCAGTGGCGTGGTCTTCACTGACTCCAAAGTCCCGCAAGGTCTTATCCAAAAGCCTGTACTCGTCGCTATTTCCGTTGAATCCCGATGAAGAGGGCAGCATCCCCTTGGCGCTCAGCCTGATATCGTTATCAGGATAGGGTGCGTCCAACCCTCTGGAGATGCGCTTATAATCCCTTTTCGCTCGCAAAAAGTAACTGTGCAGTCGATGGATCGTTCTGAGCCAACCAGTGGCCATCTTTAAACGTGATCTCATCTCCGCCAGGATCTCGATCGCCTTGCGCACATCCGCTTGTCCCTGTCCACCCAAACCCGGAATGACATCGGTCGAGTTGGGCTTAGAGCACAGGTATCCCTCCTGGTCCATATTGTTGAAATGAGCAGCGTAGACTCCCATGAACGCAGCATTGTAGATCGCGAAGCCAACCAAGGGTGTCTCCATAAGGACCCCGCGATCACTGCAGATTCGGACGAGCTCCATCATCTGCCGCGACGCTTTGAAAACCTCTCTGGCACTGTCTCTCCAGAATCCTTCTGGGACGTTGTATTTATCTGGCGGAAATGACGGTTCGTCGAGGGGTCCCAGAGGCTCCAAATGTCTAAGAGGCATGAACGGTAGGTATGCACGGTGCAGGACAATGACAGAGAGGAAGTAGATGATGTGCATGAGTGAGTATGGGGCCAAAGTATTCTTGTACATAATGTGAGTGTCAGTGTTTCGTGGGCTGTATTGAAGGTTCCGAGAGAGGCCATCTTGGAACTCGATTAAGAGATCTCGCAGGTGGCTGAAACGAGAGTCGGGGTGCCATGGAGGGTATTGGTCAGCTCTGCTATGAGTTAGTATACGAATAGTCAAGAACGGCAGTGAAAAAAGTCCACTCACCTCTTTCCGCCAGCGCAAGACCACTTTGCGATACTTCCCCAGACTCGAAAGATTCGAATCAACCGGCCCAACACGCCTTCTTCAGCACCCACTTCCCATCGATCGATCCCAGAATCAGGCCCGTCACTTCGATGGCTCGAGGTGGACCAGTGTTTCGGCTCTGTTGCGGGAGGCCCATTAGACCGCATCTTTACGTCCTCACCGTATGCAAGGCTCTGACGCAGACTCGGAATCTGCATGGGGCCACGCGAATCATAACCCTGCGATCGACGGCTCGAGTTCCCGCTCAACCGCGAAGTGCGAACTCGCTCACCAAAGGCGAAAGCGTTGTCGCTGGGGAGCTGAATACCCATGTCTCGCACACGGACCATTCGAGGACGATATTTGCCACTACTTACACAGCGATCGAGGATAAAGCAGCTCCAAAACGTCCGCCTCCTCGTTTCTTGTTCAATCACTTCGTCCGAGTTTTGGTCCCTATGGTGTTTAGTCTCTGCGTTGGCAACATTCGTGATAGAAGGCCGTTGCGCAAAGCCAGAATCGCCCTCTAGCTCAAGGCCAAGACCCAGGGCTTGTGCCATTCTGATAGCCATCCCGACGTAGACCCAAGCACTCTGTCCGCGACACATTCCCCATTCGTGGAGGGCTAGCATCAACAGAGCTTGCACCCGGTTGATATCCACGGACGTAAAATCCGATCCATCCACCCCAGACAGTTTTGCGCGCAGCGCCTTCGCATAAAACTCGGAAGCGACGAGGGGATTGCTCTGGCTTGCGGTGGATGAAGGAGAGTGGTGTTGGATCAGTTGCGGGTGGAATCGCGCGGTCAGCGTCAAGATACCGAGCAAGATAAGGGGCGAAATCTCAGACTGGGGTGGAGGGCTCTGAGAGTGTTCCTTGGGGGGCTGGCTCTCTGTTTGTGCCGTCACGTTGGAGGAGGAAGAAAGAGAAGGCAACTGGCGGATGCGGGAGAGAAAGGTGGTGGGGTGGAGGAAAGGGAGGATGGTAGAGAAGTGAAGTTGAAAAAGATCAAACAGACTCTCCCAGACCTTGACCGTCAGTAGCGACGAGTCCAGCACCGCAGTGTTTGATTTCACACCATCCTTTCCGGCCGACACAGCAGCGTGCAAGGACTTTCGCGATCTCTGGCGCTTGGGGCTGTCCCAGTCTCCATTCCGGTCATCACCGTCCGCAACGGCGCTGATATCTCGCTTCGCGGCGCCTCCTGCCCCAGCCGCCGGTCTGGGGTAGACACAGTCTCTGTTGGATGACGCGCATGCGCGACAGGTAGTATCAACGCCCGCATTGACGCACTTGATCTTGCTTCGCCGGCAGCGAGAGCAAGCAATGCTAGAGCGCATCTTCAATGCGGGCTGGTTTTTATTCTTCTCCACGGTGGTGGTAGTTTGGACCTACACTCTGGAAGAAGATATAAAAATGAATATGCTATGTGAAGCAATAAGAGAGAGGGGGGGGAGATCAGCCAAGCAAGCCGCTGTCGAGAGAAGAGAGCAATAAAAGCCGACCGAAACAATCGACGACGGACTTTGTTCGGAGGAGGGGAGCGGAAAGTTTCGTCCAGAATGCGCCCACGTGAAGGAATTGTGGTGGTGGTGGTTGTTGTTTTTTGGAGGCGGTGGTGGTTGGCGATGGGAAGAGCCCGAGGAACGTCGGCTGGACGTCGCACGGCGGGTGCGCGAGTTGCAGGGGGGCAAGTCGGGGCGTGGAGGAACCGACGAGTCGCGGGGAAAAAATAAAAAACTTCGCAACCAGATATTGAACACGGCGATCAAGTCGTGTCACAGAAAACCAGGGTAGACAAATGAATAATTAAAATGAAAACAAAAACAAAAAAAAAAAAGAAAGTGAGGGCAAAAGGTGTCTCTGTCTAGTCCACGTTCGGGCCCTCCCCTAGAAGGTGCAAGGTGCAAAGATGTTGTCAAGGGGCGAACAAACGCGCGACCAGAACCAAGCAGTAGAGAGACTGAAGACGGGGCCGCTTGACCCAACAGGGGATGACAGACGGGAAGCAGTCTGGTCTCGTCCTATTCACCCTTTTTTGTTTCTGTCTGGTGAGAAGGATGTTTTGTGATGATGATGATGATGATGCACGGATGGACCAGTCGTCTCCGATGGGGGGTCCAAGTGTTCCGTCTGACGTTGAAGGTGAACTGGGAGTTAGGACGAGGGGACGGGTGACTTCGGCAGGGATGATTGTATTAAAAGGGGCCCAATCGACGGCGAATAAAGGGAAATAAAAGTTATAATGGGAGGAAATCGTAAGCGATGAAGCAATACAATGAAGATGGGAAGGAACTTGGCAGTGGTGGATAATAGACTAGGCTAGGACACACAAGAGCGGGAGATGAAAAAGAAGATGAGATGGAGACAAAAGGGAGTGCTGTGATGGGCTACGCTGGAGAGGAGCCAAGCGGACACATGGTGAGGCTTGTCAGATGGTGGTGGTGGTGTCTTGAACTTCTTTTGGGGGGGCGGGTTTGGCTGATGGAAGAGGGTGAATGGGAGAATTAGGAACGGTCGGGACGGCGGCGCGCGTCGACCGGCCAAAAGTCACGGCGGCGTGGTGGTGGTGGTGGTGCGAGTCGGGTTGGCTGGATGCCTGACAACTTTAAGTCGAGGAGCAGGAAGACGAACAGACACAGCACCACCCCAGAGAAGAAGTGGCCGAGTGAAAGCACGGAGTACCTTTGCCGTGTCGATGATGGCGCCTCCTGAACCCAAGAGACACGTCGCCGAAACGCAGTGTCAAGAAGATAGGACCGTCGGATGACGAGGGGTTGAGCGATCCACGCGTTCTCCCCGTACCTTCAGGCGCTGGGAAGCTTGGAGCTGGCAGCGACAGAGGTGTTGTGTGAACGCGTCAAAGAACAACTAAACTACTGATCATGTATGTACCGCCCAAGAGGAGTTGGCGTGCAGACAAAGAGGGGCCGAACGAACTACCTCGTGATCCTTGCGCGCGAGCTGCGGATCAACCCGGGGGGAAGGGGCAAAAGAAACTTGGCGGGGCCAGGGAGCAAAGGGAAGCGGCTCATGCAAGCAAGGGATATATCTGCTGGGGGAGATGATTAGGAGTCGTCGTTGGAGAAGGAGGGTGCAGAGGGAAAATGCCGACGGTGCACAGAGACAGATCGGAAGACAAGGACCCGTGGAAATTATTGTTATTATTAACGGCGCCAAGCGCCGGCAGACCTCGACCAACGGACACAGTGACAAGACTTCCCAGGAGTCGAGTTCCCTTGCGCCGTCGTTTTCTTTTTGTCTCGTTTATCGCTTTTTGGGTTTGCGCGTTTTCTTTTTCTTCTTCTTTTTCTTCCCGTGGTGAACCGTGATGGACGTGGAAAGCTACGAATGATCGGGGCGGAGGTCGGGGTGAGTGGGGCCAGCAACAAACATGCCGCGCCCGTCAAAAAAACAAAAAAAAAAAAGCACTGGTCTATGGCTTTGGGTCTGCCAGCAGACGATGATCATCGGACTCTCGCGACACTACTCGGGACGATAACAGTCTGCGATATCATATGTTTAAGTGACACTTCTCTTTCTTCAACTTAATATAGATGAGTCGTCTCCTCGACTGCCTTCGGTTCGCTGTTGTGCAGGACAAAGCACTGCATCCTCTCTCTTCCAAATATAGGTCTCTCCCTCGGAGCACCCTTCAAAGCCAGCAGGTCTTTTTGTCTTTTCCTTTTTTTTTCCATTAAAAAAGTTTTTTTGAGACTGCTTTTTCGTCGCGCCATGTTTCTCATCACTGGTAGATTCAACCTCCAGCAATGTGATAAAATATCAATATATGCTAGTTAATATTACAACCTAATATTATTGTCTAATAGGATCGTTGGCATAGTTATCGGTGAATAGAAATGACCATCGTATGGGGTATGTTATGGAGCATGTATACTTTTCTTCTTGGTGATCTCGATATCCTTTCAATTGTACGGAGTAATAATAATAAGATGTATCAACCATTGTGAACGCGGGCCGGTTGGCTCGACGCAGGGGGAGCGGCGGAACGAAAGACCCGCAAGCCGAACAGGCGGAGGAACTTCGCCCGACCACCATCACCGTGCCACGGCCAACAGCCGAGATCCACGGAGCCTGCTCAAACACCTGCCCATCTCTGCCGTCCCTCCCCCAACCTGTGTGCGGCTTGTCTTTCATCGCTCATCCTTCGTTGCTTTGATGGCTGGGAGAGCGACAAACAATTACATAGTATGTACATCGTGTGTGACTTTTCGAGTCTGATCTCGTGAGATACGCCACCAAGTCGTAGTGTATCAGGGCGCCGAGTATACTGGTAGCCTACAATTGCTAGAATTGCTACTTGGTGACGCTCTTGCAACCCTCCTCCTCCATCCTTCTAACGCCGTTGAACGCATCCATAAACACTGTCAAAAAAAAAAAAAACCCTCGTTTTTCACACCGGTTCGGCAAACACGGGTGTTTTCTGTTTGCCACTGTGCCACTCAATCATCGTTGTCGTGACCTGGAGACTTTACTACTACTACTTCCTACTACCCGGGAATGACGTTTGTGTATGAAGTCAACTAGATCTGACGTACTCCGTCCTCGTCTGTGTTCATCTTTTTGACTCTCTCGTACTCCGTACTTGTTCATCCTCGGAGCTCTCGGATGGGCCCAAGCAGCCGAAACTCACGCCTGCATGTGTCGCGCATGACAAGTGCGAGACCCATTCAACTCGCCCTGCATCGTCCCTATCTCGTCGAAAACAGCAATTTCTCGCTCGCCTTGGGTGGCGTCGGTAATAATACCACACCGCGCCTGCTCAAAGTATGGAGGAGAGTGGTACAGTACATCGAGCCGTAGTATTCCAAGAGGATCAAGGATGACTGCCGATACACGGGACAGCCAGCCAAGAAGCCGAGAGCCCCCTGTCCTATTTTCCGTTGCCAAGCCGGATCCCTGCTTCTTGGCTTGCTCAATTGCTGGGTGCAAAAGCGTCCAAGTCGGAAGTCAGGTCAAGACGAGTCACGGAGACATCCCAGGATCAATTTTCCCCTGTCTTTGCTGGCCAAACTCCCTTGTGCACATCTGTAGGGAGGAGTAGTATCAAGGAAAATACTGTGCATCCTCGCTCGACAGAGCTGCGTAGTCTTGTCTCGCCTCAGCTGCTCTCTGTTCTCCTTTTTTGTAGGGTTAACAGAACTTGCTTCCCGTTGTGTGTGCTGTTCTGCGCACAATGCCTTCGGCCTGCAAGCCTGAGAGCTATCGAAGCTTCTCCTCGCGTGCATCCTCACTATCCCCTCGGAACGACTCTCCTCAATAGTCGTCATCACAAGCACTTGAGGCACTGGCGGGAAGGGGCTGTGTCCCTCTGAGCTACCGACCGAACACACAATCATAATCTCCTTCGAAGTAGGAGGAGTAGGCTACGATATCCCGCCTCGGCCCAAACTCGTCGCCGGTCGGTGAACCTGCCAGCCATCAAAGAACAGAAAAATTCGCCCCAAGCTGGATCCGACCAATCGCCGTTCCTCGGCCTCGTCTAAATATACTTTCTTCCATCTCGATTTTCCGGGGCGGAATGCGCGCTAAGACTGCGCTTCTGCACTAAAAAAAAAATCCCTGCTAAGTTCAAAAGCGCTAAAGGCCTGTCTTTTCCACCCAAGTAAAAAAGAAAAAAACACCCCGTGGAATGTGTTGGGAACTTGGAACGCCGGGTGCACGCAGGCATGTCGTTGCACCACCCTCTAAATTTACTGGAGTGGTACAGTCGGCCAATCACATGCCGTATCTCTGTCAAAGATCCTCGGAGCTTTTTGGGTGTCAGGCGCGCTCTTTGATCTTGAGTTTCTGACAAAACACGCGCAACATTCAGCTGTGACCACCCACAACGGACCACGCGGTCGAAGCATACATATCATCATCATCACCACCACCACCACCACTACTACTACTGTACTACTACTACTACTACCACTACTACTACTGCTACTGCTACTGCTACTACTACTACTTCTCCGTCTTACTTCTTTCAATGCATGACTTTAATACAACTCACGACAACGACTGCAACCTCAAAAGGTTAATCATAATGTGACTTGATAGAACTGATCATAACGATAACCTACGGAGAACGCGTAATGATGCAATTACAACAAGGCCCAGACGAAAAACGCGCGAGAGGTTGGCGATCCCCAATGCCCGTAACGTGACATGCAGTGCTCTGCCACACAGGGGGAAAAGGATGATGATCTGATCTGATCTTGCCTGACTGGATTCACGGGATTCAGGATGGAGCGATGCCGAACTGGCGCGATCCCTATGCGGGTTGCTCACGTCATGCTTCCGAGTCCCGTTGCCGTTCCTGGCTGCCGGGAGTGCTCCTGTCTTACACAAGTACTACGGAGGACGCTGTGTAAGAGGTACAGTAGTACTAGTTATTCTGTGGCACTCCGACGAACTCCGCGTACTGTCCATCGATTGTTCCCGTCTCCTCTTGGAATTCTGACTTTCTTGCTCCCCGTCGCAGCATAGTCAGGAACTGGGCGGAAGAGGAGCTGAGACATTTATTTATTATTAATTTCGCGCTTCCCAGTGGCAATGGCGCAGCAGATGTAAGGGCTAGGCTATTCTCTGTGAACATGCCGACTCCTACATCCATACACTACTTCTCGCGGTTACTCGTATAGTTGGCCTAGCTACTATCGGGGTACGGAAGGATCCTGGGACACACGGCGGCTTCGCTGTGCTGGTTCCGCCCGACTCCTCGTCCTCCTACCGCTGCTGCTGCTGCTGCTGCTACAAGTGAGGAATGGTTGGAAGTGACTAAGAAAGAAGTTACGGCTTATGATTATTACTTGCATATGTGCTAGAAATCAATATGTCTCCTGCGCGTGTGGGCATGGATCGCAGAGTTTGCATCCCTGTCCAACCTGCAGCGCCGCGCCTGTACTGCACCACTCGCCAGATGGAAAAGAATAATAATTAAAAATGATCCCAGATTGGAACCTCCATCCGACAAGAGGTAACGAACTTGGGTCTTGGCCACCTTGGATGCCGAGCGGACTCCAACCCCATGTCCATGGATCCTATACAAAATGGAGGTACGCTCCTCCTCGTACCGAGCCACAATGAAATGCCCCGCGCAGTACTACCACTGTGTAGTAGTAGCAATACTTGATTGGGCAAGCAATGCATACATACTACTAACTACTGCTACGACTTCCAGTGATCCGCCACCTTGGTATAGAGTACCTCGTAGTAAGCAGTGCAAAGTAGGAAGTGCTATGATAGTTAGAACGACTAGATACGCCGTACCGAGACTACTTAGGAAAGCCGACCACGCTCAAGCCGGCCGGCTGGGATACGGCCGTCTCTTGCTCTGCAGAGAGAGATTGAAATGCTTCGTTCGCTTTCCAGGCTCGTTGAATCGATGCTTGAAAGCCTTACTGTTAGCACCGTCTAGGTTTTGATCGGTTATCGCAAGTCTCATACTAGTACGTATGACCTAGACACCTAATAATGTACATATCGCCGACATCGATATGCATGATAGTATTTGCTGGGAATTATTTTTTTTGTCAGCCTGATACCGGGTAAGAATAAATAGTACTAGTATGCAGTTACTTCTACGGGGACTACTGGCATTAAATTTCCCAAAAGGTTGATTTTGAAAAGGATCCCTGCGATTCTTTGACACTCGGGCAGTGTCTGGTTGAAATGTATTACTACGATATTTATGTATACTGCAAGGCATGCCGCATATCCCATTCCACTTCGCTTTCTGAAACAAAAGATATTTGTAAAAGGACGTTGTTGGAGAGAATGCGTGTAATTCCTTCCTGTTGCAGAGAAACCAAACATGAGTACAACTAGTAGTAACCGAGTATGCGCAGCTGCGCAAAAGTCGGGCCCGTATCTATACATGGGTGACTGAGCTGTCAAGTATACGAAACCCAATAGCTACCAGAGATTTGGTCTTCCTCAAGGTCACGCCACGCGTGAGCTCTTGTCTATGCTTCAAACTATCACCTGACCTCTCTGGGTCGATGGGGATTGGGGAATGATGGGGCGAATATTAAGACATGCAAAGGGAGTTATGTCACATTTCGACTCACGGCAATCCGGCGCTCAACGGAGAAAGTTCAAGGTCCCATAAGCGAAGGGCCACGAGAGAATCAACAAGCTGACATTAAGCTGAAAAGGGGAAGATCCGTTCTCCCCGCAATTGTCTTCTCCATAACTTCGTCTCTATCACTCTTGTTGCACCTCCGCAGCTGATAGTACATAGAAAAGAGGTTTGGTGGGAAGAGCAGAGTACTTCTCCATCAGGGAATACTTCTGTGTAGTCGTTCCCTCTGTTCAGCCACTCGCATAAAAGTGAGCCCACTATTCCTTCCCTGATCTTGATTCAGCCACGCCACAACATCTCAAACAAGAGGGAGAGAGGCCATGATACAATGTGCTCATGAATGTTTACTGCAGGACCTTCATGCCTGTCGTGCAGCCTTAGCTTCGACCCTCTGACCCAATGAGAACAGCCGTATGCTGTTTTCGGGTCAGGAACATGGAACCACAAAACGGGGTGACTGCAAACATAAGCCATCAGATCAGCTTCCTTCAGGCCTGTGCACCGTAATAGTTGAACTGCCCAACCATTTCCTCAGTAGTAAACCTCCAGAATCTTCCTCCTCCTACATAGCTTACGCTGTGTAAGACCAGAACTTATCTCAAGTGTGACAAATATTACCGGCTAGGTCACTTTGTCATGCCGTGAATACCATATGAATGAAATCTAGAATCAAGTGAAGCTGTAGAGGAAGGATACAAGCGGCAGCTGCCGCTTGAGTGTAGCACAGCTTGGATTGTGACGGACGACCTCTCAAGATCGTGAACCACATGATGAAGACAGATCTCCACAGCTGCTCAATCCCAGTCATCGGATGCATCGCGACCCGGCGGTTACCGACGCACAGAATTTGAATATTGGAGTAGAGACGAAAATAACACAGGTTTCGAAACCCTTCCATAACCTGACAGAGGGATTGTCGAAGCTCTGAGGACCTGGACAGAGAGGCGCGGGAATCAAACGAAACACGGCAACTTGCAGGACATGGGTGCTGAGACGGAAACCCCCATGGGGCCGCGAAGACTGAGGTATGTAAAGGATATTACACTATGGGACAAGCATTGGGGAACGGAATGTCAGGGGTCAGGAAGAGTTTTCAGAATTTTCAGTATCGAAGGAATCTGTTCAGTGTTATCAGTGTTACACCGTGGGATAGGGACTTTGAGTTTCCCTGCCTGTTCGGAGATGCAAAATCCAGGTCGAAAAGTCGGGCCGTGGGTGGGTTTGAAGCTTGCACAACACGCCGGCGACTGAAGTCGCGCAACAACAACAACAAAAAGGAGACATCCTCGGTTAGGCTCGCCTAACAAGCTTAAGTGCGGAAACCATGATGCCTCATCCACCAGATTGGCTTCAGAGTCGAACATCCCCCAGCTTGAAACCTTGCTCCCACATCGGATTCCGCGCACACGGCGAAATGGCGACAGGACACAGTCGTCCACCAGGCTTGTCTCCGACAACTTCTCCAGACTGTCCCCGTGTCAAGGATAAGGGAATCCACCCCAGTGGCATCTGTCTCTCTCTGGATCCACACGCCCAATCAACTTCCCGTCGGGCGGCCTCGGACACTGGTTGTTCAGGAGTCAAGGACACCATCTCCTCGGCTCGGTTCAATGCCGTGAAGAATTGCTGAGGGTGCGAGTCCACCAGGCAAGGAGCAGCCATCTTCCTTCACATGGCTACTGAGAGCACACTGTAGGAAGCCTCAATCTAACAGAGAACGCCAAACCCTTTCTGGGTTTCCCCCTCCTCCGTTTTTCTTTTCCCATCGGGAGGAAACTCCCCGGAGAAAGGAAACGGCTTGAGAGAAGCCGAGATTGGCTGGGCCGAATGGAAGGTTGTCAATATCATGACTAAGCAACTTGTGTGAAAGGAATGTCTACTTTCAACCTCTAGGTGGCTTGTGAATCAAGCAGCCAACCTGGCTTGTTGAGCAGTGCTACATCTATCGCAAGTAGGCCTGCAGTTCAAAAGCCGGTATCTAAGTGCTAGCACAGGTACACCTGAAGCCACTTTGTAGAGGTCGATAAGCGGTAATAATGAAGCCGGAGTCATTCAATCGATGGAGACATCACACGGTTAGATACAATGATTTAAGTCATCATTCATCCCATCGCTTAGTTTCCTGCACTTTCTTCTAAGTCTGCTTTTCCTTGTCCAGTTGTCTCACTCCTTAAACAATTCACATCAGTCGCTGTTCACTACAAGGCATTTTTGGGCGAGTATAGTGGTCGATCTCACCAGAGCGCACAAATGGCGAAAGAAATATTTGGAATAAGCTATGTCTTCTCAGATCGAAAGAAAAAAAAAAGGGGGTGGGGGGGTATAATTTAATACTTCTAAGGAATACAATGGCCACGACAAAAGAAGACAGCTTCCAGTGTGTCTCGCAGATAGCCACTGGCGGAAGAAGTCCACATAACAAAGAAAAGCTGTCAAACACGGACAAGGCGAAATGAGGGATATCCCTACCCAGCCGCTGAGTTGGAGAGAGTAAACCACCCTGGGCACCACTCTCTCGAAAGAGAAAGATATAAAGTTGGATGTGAACATAGAAAAAAAAAGGCTCATGGAGGGCCAAGGTAGTTCTTCCAGGGCTCGACCCAACAAACATCGTGAGCCAGAACAAGGGGGAAAAAGTTGATAGTACAGCAGATTGAAGCTGTGACTGAGAAAGAAAGATTTTGCGACAACATCGCTCGCACATCTCAATAGGTTGAAAGTGGAAAGAAGCCACCAGAACGCCAATAGCTTAAGAGAGCAAATGTAACGCCAGGCACTCGTTAAAAAAACGTAAGAACCGTAGACAGGAAACATCTGAAGATGAGCGAAATGTCAACGTGGAGGAGAGGCGGGTCCATATCCGTCGTGGCCATCCCCCTCTATCGTTTTTCTCCAGTGCTGTGGAAGGCACACACAGACCAGCTGATGACAGATCGTTAGCTTCCAAAGTTAATCACATAACACTCAAGGCGTCTGAGACTTACAGGGAAAGCCTTAAGTTCACCAGTAGGAGGCGGAGACGACCCACGTCGCCCAGATCCATCCGAAACACCGCTATCTCGCTGAGGTCGATACACCCCATCGTAATCCTCTGCCCGTTCATTAAGCCGCACGCCTGTGGCCCATCCATCATCCCAGATACCGACTACTCTGAGCATATCACCTCTCTCCAGCTCGAACTCATCGGCAGCACGTGGCTGATACGCCCACAATACTGCGACTTTGTCATTTGGGTGGATATCATCTTCAGAGTAGTAGTCCCTGAAGTAAGGAAGCTGTTCGGATTGGCCACTGGTGACCCCCTCAGGGGATGAAAACTGTCCTCCACTCCCAGAATTCGGAGACATCGCGTCGCCATCACCAGCAAGAACAGATGTGCTGGATAGCGAACCGTTCCTTCTTGAAGTGATAGGTGGTCCCCGTTTCGACGAGTTGCCAGGAGTGCGCTCGGAATCCGGTGAATCAAATTTCGCAGCTGCGCCTATCGCACGCGGAGGAGAGTCGTCATAGCCAGATTGCAGTGCAGACATACGTGCGACACGCCCACCCGGAGCCGGGTTGACATTTCCATTTTTACCTTTGCTTCCCGGGGCTTGTTGCATCGTAGCAGCAGTACCAGGTCCACGATGCTGCGGGGATGGCTGATTTAGCATATTATCGTTGCCACGCCGCCGCCGTCTCATGAAAATGATCAGAAAACCCAGAAGCGCTCCTATAAGCACCAGCCCAGCAACGGCGCCCACCACGATGCCTGCGATCTGTCCCCCAGATAGTCCACCTCCTCCCGCAGAGTCAGGAGTTGATGTAGAGGTATCTGTTGGGAACAACGGAGGCAGAGAAACCGTTGGAAGATCCACATTAGTGCATCGATGAGTCGCATCGGAAGCGGCACAGCATGAATCAGTCGCATTGGGAGAACTTTCGGCACAATAACCGCACAGCCCCCACAAATTGGGACCAAACCCACACTCCGCAGCCTCGTTTGCGCTTCCCGGAACGCATTCTCCGGATAACGCATCCGCAGGCGAGGCGCAAACTGTGAAATAAGACCTAATGTCATCCATGAAGTCATCCCTAGGTGTTCCACACAAATCCTCGTTGTGGACAATGATTTCTTCAGATGTTGCCGCTTCAGCCTAGAAGCAAGTCAGCACGCTAGCTCCGCATAAGCAGACACCGTCAGGAGGGAAACCGACACAAGAATCTGCGCACAGCGGGCGCGAAAATTCTTCTGGTACATTGCAGGGTCCTTTGGACTCCTGTACAATGCCATTGCAGACTACAGTGGTGGCATATCGGCTATAGAGATAACTTGTATTTGAAAGATCTACGTCGGAGCATCCGATGATTTGCTGGTATCTGAAAAAAGGAAAGAGAAAAGAGAACATGGTCAGCATTAAGAAAGCACGTCGACACTCGTTGTTAAGGAGAAGCCATTGGAAAAGGAGATACCTTTGTTTCACGAATTCAGTGCGCACGTAAGTGATTATCTTGTCATCGAACTCCTGAATGTTTGATACAAACTCTAGGAAGGGACTATAGATCGCCAGAAGTCAGCTCTAACTTGTCGTGCGTCTCGAAGATTGAAAGTGGGCGCATACAATTTGCTTATCACTGCAGAGTTTGTTGTGATTGAGGCATTGGCCCAGGCGGGGCAAGCAGTCGATCCCGTTAGAGGGATACAAGTATCCCCCATAGCGACCACTATGAGATGCTCTCTCGGGTTCCTGATACCGATTTCCAGAAAGAGGCGACTCGGTTGTAGGTGCAAATTGGTGAAAGATTAGGTACAAACAGGCCGTCAAAGGAGGTCAGGAATGGAAACCCGGAGTTGAATCAGAGAAGATTCGAGATTCAATATCATGAGGCGCGAGCGAGTCGTGTCTGACAGTGTTTGCAAGGACCTTTCAGTGCGGTGTAAGCTGTGAAATGGAGAACGGCCGACGAATGATCCCGGAGCTCAACTTCGCGATCCCCTGAGCAAAAGAAAGTAGCAGTCAAATAAGCGAGCGACACTGAACTGGTTGAGGACGAAAAAACACTAAACCGAAAGAAAAAAAAGCAACACCAGGGACGACTGTGCGGTCAACCTGGATGGCTAGCAAAAGAGTGAAAGGGAAGGATTCTGGCCTTTGGAAGCAAACGAGAGACAGGTGAAGAAGGGCGTCGACGTGCTGTGATGAGGAGACTCTCGGCCAATGCAGGGCAACAACTGCCAAGACCACCCCCTTACAGGTGCAGTACACATGATTTCAGGCTAAATCGGACAAAATTTTCAGCACGATACAACTCATTTACCAGAAAATACCAGGTATACATCTAACCTGAAGTCGTTAGCTCTGGCGCGCGAGAGGAGCTGTCAAGCTGGAAATAGAAACACTTGAGCTTTCCACACAACATTCCACACAACATACAACATAGAATGAGAAATCTCACAGGTCAGTGCTCAAATAATATTTTATCATCAGAGAGCATCTTGATTGGCTTTAACCTGCTCATTGCTATGTTTCAATGACTAGGCACTATGTGGCTGGATGCTTCACTTTTTACTTTTGAACCTGAAAGCCTGCCACGACCGACCAGGATTACTTCCTGACTGCCCAGTTGGCCAAGTGTTCTATATATCTTTCATATGCTACTGAACTTGCCTACTGCTTATTCTCATGGAGGTTTACCTCTGTCCCATTGGTGTGCTCCTCACTTTTTAGTGGTTTAATGGAAACATTTTTACCATGGGCACTCTTCTGGACGCAAGTTTAGGAAACTTCCTCACTCGACCAGCTCCTAGTTTGTGAAATATCACAAACAATGGCCACCAGACGATTTAATTAGGGCTTACTGTTTTACTCAATCCACAAACAGCGGCATGCTGTATGAGATGGCACAATGTAAGACTTACACAGTGCAAGTGAGGCTTTGCCTCTGAAAACATGGTCATCCAAATAAAGCAAAAAGCCAACCAGGACATTGTTCATGTTGTCAAGCCACACTCAAAAGGAAAAACAGAAATTGATCGCTGGTGGAGGGTCCTCTGCAAGTCTTTGAGATTGAATGATCTTGATGACTCTTATCGTATAATAACTACGGATACTAGTATACTACTAGTACGTCTACAATGACGCTCCGCGGACAATTTGAGAATTCACACGACTACAGTGCCTGAATTGAAACCGCCTTGCTAGACATTGTCATTGTTGGCTGATGAGTTGCTCCTAACAGCTACCAACCACTCTGTGGTTCTCGCCGAAACTCCAAGTGAGCATTTGGGTTCTCGTGTGCTTGAAATTCCGGAAAGCTTTCCGCTGGTCTGCAAAGCACCACTTGGTGATGTAATCAGGGCAACTAAACCCAAATGGGACTAAGCCAGCCATTGTCCTTCTGATGACTGATGTCATGAAGACTGACAAGCCTTCCAGGCTGCGACGTTCTCTGTTACCACTGTTCGACGACACAGGGCTGGCGTCCTGAAGAGCGAACCGAGTGGAATTTCAGTCGCACTGTGTCTGGAAAACTATCTTATAAGACTCTTCGGCCGTCGCTCCGTTCAGAGAACGTTACTCGAAGTATCACTACTATTCTTTGCCCACCTTGAACTTACCATAACCATGTGCACGCCAGATCTCTTCTTGGCAGTTCTGGCTATCTTGTTCCCGCCGATTGCTGGTGTGTTGGACCGTGACCCAGGGATTTATTCTTCGTTTGTCTGTGACTGACCCTGAAGGTACAACAGTTTGGATCAAAGTTGGGATCTGTTCCGCCGACTCGATCATCAACATCGCGCTCTGCTGTCTGGGCTACCTACCAGGCCTCCTGCACTCGTGGTATATTATCCTTAAACACCCTGAACCCGACGAAGAATATGTAGAGGGATACCAGGCCATTGTCGGGCATCATGGAGGATACCAAGACCCCGAGGGCGGAAGGGTGACATACTACTACGTTGCGCATGCCCCTCCGCAGCAAGCTCACCCTCATGCGCAGAGGACATACGGGACGACTCCACCCTTCCAACAGCAGCAACAGCAGTACCAGCAACAATATGCGTCTCCTGTACCTGACAGACATTCTGATCAGGCGCAGCAACAATCAAGTCATAAACAAAACTCCAGGCCTGAAGATACTGGAGGAAGCAACATGCCCGCCGAGCGCACACGGCCACCACCAACATATGCTGAAGCTGTGAAGGGTGGCTATAAGGTCCAAGACCAAGATTGATTGATGGAGATGATAAGTGTATTTGATAACCACCGATTCGCCTTTTGCGAAGTTCGCCTTCGTCGCTTTCCCAGAGTTATTTGATGCCCATACTTCATTCTATAGCGTCTCACAGGCTTTGGTAATATCCCAGGCGCCTGATGTGCTCAGCGGCTTCAATCGTACCTGATGAGTCTTTTACGGAGTGTGATTTACTCTTCTTTCCGATGTGTCACTTTCGATTCCTACCAGTTTCATGTACATGCACCCTATACACACTACTACTAGTACTATGCCTCCGAGTCATCGGATGAGGGCTAGTTCCTCCATACTACTCGCTCTGCAACCCGAGCAATGATTAATCTCACTTTTGTATAACTTAAAAAGGATCTGTTGAAAGCCCAAGGCGTAGTAGTATGTGAATGAAACCCGCCTCATGCTTTGTGCCATGCATTGTCAGAGTAGTGCCAAGGCCACATGACTTCGAAAGTTCCGAAGAACAGGTGATTCTTGAAACCTATAGAGAACAAATAGAGACATGAAAAACCATTCATTATCCAGAGGGTACGTTCAATTGATCTCTAGATAAGAATAGTTTTTCTCTTGCTGACTGCGAGCAGGGACTAGAAATTCGGTTACCAGACCGTCGAATCTGACCCCCGATCTTCTTGAAGCTTGACCTGGGGTGTCTACACGATCTCCCCATGAAGCTGCCGTGACGACTGCCTCGCCCCCCAAAAAAATGCAGCCAATGCCACTGTTTCTGAGGCAATCGCTGCGATCAGGTCTTAACTTGACCAGGGCCAGCATGACCTCTCGCACATCCCCGCTTTCCGTCAAGCCAATTCTCTCCACTGCGAAAGCACCGCCGTGTTTGACCTCTGTTTGTCTACGATGCCAATTTCGGACGAAGACACGGTTTTACTCCACGCATGATCCAAATAATATCTGGAAATATGGCAAAGAAACAGGCGGTGTGAACACGGAGACAAGCGAGCCTGTCTCTGCCGAATCCGGTCAACCATCGAAACCACAGGACCTACCTGCGTCATCTGTAAACACAGCGAATGAACCAGGCAAAAACTTTTCAAAAACAGATAAGGAAGGGAAGAATGCTACAGGAGGCTCCCACAGCGGACTTCCGTCGGAGGTGGAACGCCGCAGGTCGCAATTCTCCAAGCGTTTCAGTGATTTAATGGATAAAGTGCAGTCGAATATCTTCATCGCGGGACGGCATCTCAATGATTTGACTGGCTATTCTGCGATCGAGAAACTTAAGCAGGATATTCTGACACAAGGCATGTAACATAAGAATTACCTGTCAAACAAGATTCATACTCCAGACCCCTCCGTCAGCGGCCTTCCCGCACGTCGTTTCCTTGCTGGTGGCTGTGGACTAACGTGTTTCAACCGTTGTGCATCAACAGAGGAGCGAGTTCGCGAGACACGCGCCGTTGTCCGAAAGGCCAAAGAAGCCTACTCGGCCGCCATAAATCGCCGCTCCGCCTCGCAACGTGAAGTCAACGAACTCCTCCAACGGAAACATGCCTGGACACCCACTGACCTCGAACGATTCACGTCCCTTTACCGCTCCGATCACGCCAATGAACGTGCAGAGTCTGAAGCTCAGGAAGCCCTCGCAGCGGCAGAGCGTGACGCGGAAGAGGCAGCAGCGCTTCTGAATAAGAGCATACTCACACGCTACCATGAGGAGCAGATCTGGTCTGATAAGATCCGTCGCATGAGCACGTGGGGTACATGGGGCCTCATGGGTGTTAACGTGCTCCTATTTCTCGTCTTCCAGGTTGCTGTTGAGCCATGGCGGAGACGAAGGTTGGTGCGAGGTTTCGAGGAGAAAGTTAGGGAAGCACTGGAGAAGGAAAACGTGAAAGCACCTGAACCAAGCGTCACGGATGAAGGCCAAGCTCTCAAATCTGTGTCCAAAGCTGATGAAAGTGTTATCCCGACCGTTGCTCCTGCTGCTGCCACGACTGAGGAAACCGATCCTCTTGCACCTTTCGCAGAAGTCGAACCCATTACTCCTGAAACTACTGCAGAATTCTCTGCCGGAGAAGAATTGAAACATGAACCTGTTTCCGCCGAGAAGATAGACATTGAGATACAGGAAGAACCTGCATTCACCGAAACCCCTCCGCCGGATTCCTGGAGCCAGTACATACAGGATCTGTTCAGCGATCGTCGTGTGGCTCTCTCACAACGCGATTTAACAACCATTGCACTAGAGAGCGCTGCGGCTGGTGCTGCGTTTATGGGGCTTCTCGTGGCCGTTTTTCGACCACGATAATAAACTAATACTTAAACTCGATATGTAGATTCCACCATTAGCTTAGAGGATACGTTTGTTTGACGCTGCTGAATGACCCTTGGAAGGCCAAGCAAGCAAGACAATTGTTCCAATGTACGTATGTATTGATCTCAAGATTCACCTGGATTAAGTGGTACCAGTCACTTGACCCATTGTAAAGCCATACAACCCACATTTTCCCATTAATCTGTTCCTTCCAGCCCTCGTCTGACAAGTCATTCGCTCTCTATTTGAATAGTTTGATCCTGAGGTCGCTTGGAACTACTGCGATTGAAGGATAGTACAAAAGAGATGATGTCAGAGAGCTTGCACTGATACAGATAAAAAAAGTAAAATTGTAGTATAGACAATGGTGTATAAAGCCACCTGCTGCAAAGGGTAAAAGAGGAAACGTTGGAGTAGAGCATACCCCCGGCAATGACTCGAGTAAATACACACAGATCCTTAATAATACAATTGCTGGATTGTTTCGCCCACTGGTCACGGGAAAGGCCCAAGATTTTCCCAAAGGTTCAAAGTGGAATGTCACACGCAGAGGCTCCACTTGTTCAACTGTCTCTCCTCGTCCAAAGCAACAGAAGGTAAAGCTCTATATCGCGTATGGCTCCATTTTCCGTCTATAACGTACACCAAGTCATTTTCAGATTTACTCTCCAAGTGTACAAAACTTGCTGGTCCTTAACCGATGACAAGGGTATCCTCGTTGGGGAAATCATATTGAGGGACCTCGAGGTTGAGAGGGGCAGGTCCTTTTCTGATGCGACCGGAGATATCGTAGTGGGAACCGTGGCAGGGACAGAACCAGCCGCCGAAGTCACCGGCTTCGCCAATTGGCACGCAACCAAGGTGAGTGCAGACACCTGCAACAATGTCAGAAAAAGTCAACCAGAAAGCCATATTGCTAAATATCAATCGGGAGAGCTGAAGAGGAAAATATCCATACCAAGCATAACCAACCACTCGGGCTTCTTCACACGGTCAGAATCGGGTTGAGGATCCCGGAAAGTTTCCCATTTGGCGCTATTCGCTTCTTCAATCTCGCTGGGTGTTCTGTGGCGGATGAAAACGGGCTTCCCTCGCCATTTAATGATAACCTATTGAAAATGTGCGGTCAGGGAACTCATGTTCTAAGAATAGGCGTACTATATCTCTGCGACATACGTTCTTGCCCTCAGGGATCGAAGCAAGAGGGATTTCGACCTTGGCCTGAGCCAAAACGTCGGCGGATGCAGACATGTTAACGAGGAAATCTGCCAAGTTTTTCGTCTGTTAGCCGTCATGCTTTTGTTTTGTATCTTTATATACTCAAGGCGACACAGCATTTTCCACCCCCAATGTTGGTCACATCCAGTGATATCCTGTATTTCCGCTCCCAAAAAAAAAGTTCTGAAACATCATAGCAAGTAGGTGTGATACTGGGATCACCAACCCTGCACAGTTGCTTTGGCTCCAACCGCAGACACCAATCCCATGCTACCTGCCATGAAGTAAGAGAACACCTTGTTCGATGTGCCGCTCCGGCCACTAGCGTACTTCTTGAAGCTGGGGATTTTCAGAGTAGAGGGGCTCTCCGAAGCAAACGGGCTGTCAAAGGAAGTCGAGGCTGCTGCATCGCTGCTTTTGGCTCGTTGTTGCGAAAAGGCAACGACGGGGACTGTGCGTGGGACCCGGGAGCAAGCCCGGACGAGACTGGTAGCGGCAGACGTCGACAGCGGGGGCATGACTGGCAGAGATATTAGAGAAAGGGAGCGATTGAGCAACACTCAGCGGTGGTTAGAAGCGAGCGAGCGGTGGTGGACTTGAGGTGGTGAAGCAGCAACAGTTGATGTTGGAAATTCGCGAAAGACCGGAGCCGGGAATCAGCCGCCCCGTGATTGGCTGAGTCAACATGAATTTTCTCCCCATTCACCTGATTGAATGTACCTACAAATTTCATCACATAAAGAATCAGAGACAACAAGATATCAGTCTAATTTTCAGGAAATCGCATGATTATGAAAAACCACTATGGTGACAGAGTCATCCAATAATGTTCATCGAAAATGCACAGAATTAGACCATTGCGCCGAAAACCGGAACCAGGCACGTCAGTTCTGCCAGCAGCTCTGAGAAATAAAGTGCCAAATACAACAACCAACATTCTTATAGAAAAAGCAAAGAAAGAAAGTAAGTGCCAAGGGCATGACTAACTGCAATGCGATGCATCATGTACTTTGACGAAGCGCGCCTGCAAACCATGCTCTACGAGTCGACCATCTCCACATCATCTCCGTTCTGTTGAGAATCGTTCATTTCGTCGGCCATCGGGCTGTGCTCATGGGACGAATGTATGACCGTGGGGAGTCGAGGCGATGACGTTCTTGTTGCCTCTTGCTCACCATCCTCGACAAGAGACTCGTCACCCTTTGCGTGCGTCCCGTTTTCGAGTGTCCCTTTTCTATTCAAAGTGCGCTGGCTCTTCGATATACCCGGTTCGTGGGCGGCCTCCTTGGCTCTCTTTTCTTTGAATTGGCGGTATGTCGTTGTCTTTGGGATCACGTCGGACAAAAACTCCAAATTATCTATTCGCGAAACGGCCGTTGCTGGACAGGGTCATAAAAGTTGGTTAGGACCAAAGTACATTGATTAGGATATATTTTTACAGGATCGCAGCAAAAATCTCACCTAAGTCCCTGTACTGTATATTCTTTCTCGGTTTCCTTTCCGATTTGACCACATTATGGCCTTGCTCCACCAGATACTGTATGAACATCTCCTAAACAACAGGAAGATCAGTAAGCGAGTGGAATTGCGTCTCTAAAATGTGTAACTGTATTGGAGAATTGACCTACTGTAGCCATAGCAATCAAGAATGTGGAGCTGTTCGAGCACTGTTGAATGTCTTCGTCAAGTCGTATGATCTTCTTGATTCGAGACACTGTAGTGAACAAGTTAGCGATGTGAGCGGTCTGGTTTACTCAATTTGAGAGAGGGAGGGTACAAGGCAGAACAGAATGGCCTCTGATCTCCTCAGAAGGAGCAATCGCGTTGCTAGGCATGTCGTAGCCGTGACTTGTGCGAAGTAGAAGGCCAAAGTGCTACTACTGATCGTGTATGTGCAGAATACGCGAAATGCCTGTCTTTTCACATATGAGAGTTCGACTCAACGATGTAAAAGACGGAGAGTGGCTGGTCTAACCGGGTTGACGCGTGAAATAACACAAAATAAGTATGCGATGCGCGACGTGTTGAATGACGCTTTGGTTGGTGCAAGTTTGAGCGTTGCACACTTTCAATGGAAATGACGTTGTGGGGGAACTTTGCCCTTAGATTCCCAAGCTCGACCTTGCATCTACACAGCGCAGGTTTAACGCCCGAGCAAGCACGAGAGCTTGCTTCATAGGTGTAACGACTTATTTTGAGAGCAAGGTAGGTTCTATGTATGCCCTCAAATTGTGTCAAGCTTCCATGGCCGGGCTGCACAACTAGAGTAGCGCTAACCGAAACCACCAGGCAACCTCCAATTGACGCCAAAGTGACAGAAGAGCGCGAAGAGAATCGACACGCTCGGTTCCCCACTATAGACTCTGGAGAATGATAACTTGAGTGCGACCTCGCCTACTGTTATGAACTCTTCGCGCTCATCCGCCCGCTCCGCCCATCACCAGCCGCCCCGCCGACCCTCCGCCAATTCGGCCCAATCCCATTATCGCCGCGCCTCGAGCCACTCCGTCCTTTCACAGGGGGAATATGAGCCGGCAAGTTTCGCAAGCGCCGGAGGAGCTGGAGCGGAGGATTCGCCGGACCAGAGGACGATAACGGAGGAGATCAGACAAATCAAACGTTACGAAGATTTTACGACGATAGACTGGGTGCAAGATGCCGTTCATGAACAAGCTCGAAGGCGAGCGCGCCGCCAACAAGGGTCTCGCTTTTGGGAGAAGGAGGGAGCATTTGGGTGGAGGAGGAAAGTGGTAGAATCTTACGATGCTGGCCAGGCGTGGCTGGTGATCACCATTGTGGGCGCGACTATCGGATTGAATTCAGCGGTGCTCAACATCATTACGGAGTGGCTGGCGGATATCAAATTGGGATATTGCACAACAGCATTCTATTTGAATGAGTCCTTTTGCTGCTGGGGTGCCGAAGACGGTGAGAACTACTCGCTACTATTTCTTCAACAGTGTCTAACCCAGACCCATATATAGGGTGTCCGGAGTGGAAGAGATGGAGTACATTGGCTCCATTGAATTACATTGTGTATTTTATCTTTGCTGTGAGTAATGGTCTGCCAGGGTTCACAATGTACGTCTCTGACATGTGATGCTAGGTCCTTTTCGCCTTTTTCGCAGCCGTGCTGGTCAACAGCTTCGCACCTTATGCAGCAGGTTCAGGGATATCGGAGATAAAAGTAATTCTTGCGGGGTTCATTATGAAGGGGTTTTTGGGAGTCAGGACTTTGGTCATCAAGTCGATTACTCTACCCCTCGCCATCGCTTCCGGTCTTTCTGTTGGAAAAGAAGGCCCCAGTGTCCACTTCGCCGTTTGCACAGGAAACGTCATTTCAAGATGGTTTAGCAAATACAAGCGCAGTGCGTCGAAAACTCGAGAGATTTTGACTGCCACGGCTGCAGCTGGTGTTGCGGTCGCGTTTGGTAGTCCTATTGGAGGTGTACTATTTTCTTTAGAGGTACGACTGCGATCGAGAGATCAGTTAGGTGGAGTACTCACACTACATGACAGGAAATGGCTTCTCATTTTCCGTTGAAAACCCTTTGGCGGAGTTACTTCTGCGCTCTGGTTGCAACAGGAGTCCTTGCTGTAAGCCTTAGTTCCCTATGTGCAGTATCCTATCTATTTACTCATGGAGCTGCAGGCTATGAATCCTTTTAGAACCGGCCAGTTAGTCATGTTTCAGGTTAAGTACGACAGGACATGGCATTTTTTCGAATTGATTTTCTTCGTGATATTGGGTGTTTTTGGAGGATTATACGGCGCATTTGCCATAAAGTGGAATCTGCGGGCACAGGCGTTCAGGAAAAAATATCTTTCCGGCCATCCAATCCTCGAAGCTACAGTCCTCGCTGGTCTGACGGCTTTGGTGTGTTATCCGAACATGTTCCTGAGGATTAACATGACAGAGATGATGGAAATATTGTTTCGCGAATGCGACCAGGAGAACGACTATGCTGGTATTTGTCAGTAAGTAGCAGCATGAGCTTCGCGACAGGTGGCAGGGGCTGATAGATCTATAGGGCGAGCAATCGATGGTCCATGGTCTTTTCACTTTTCATGGCCACCTTAATACGAATTTTGTTTGTGATTATATCCTACGGGTGTAAAGTGCCCGCTGGGATCTTCGTCCCATCCATGGCAATTGGCGCGTCGTTCGGCAGGATGGTCGGTATTCTCGTTCAAACACTGCATGAATCTTTTCCAGACTCCAGATTCTTCTCGTCGTGTGAGCCCGATGTGCCATGCATAACTCCTGGAACCTACGCGCTACTGGGAGCAGGTGCAGCTCTGAGCGGGATCATGCATCTAACTATCTCGGTCACTGTAATCATGTTCGAAATTACAGGTGCCTTGACTTACATTCTACCCACCATGGTACGTTTATTTGCTTTACCCTAGCCAAGCGAAAATTCAAATCCCTTTGCTAACAAGCATTGTAGATCGTGGTTGGAGTAACCAAAGCTGTCAGTGATAGATTTGGCAAAGGTGGTATTGCAGACCGTATGATCTGGTTCAACGGGTTCCCCTTCCTTGATAACAAAGAAGATCATATCTTCAATGTCCCAGTCTCGCACGCAATGACCAATAACGTAGTCTTTCTCCCGGCCACGGACTTACCCTTGCGGGATGCCGAACGCCTTCTAAATGAGCATAAATTTCAGGGATTCCCAATTGTCGACAACGCCAATTCAAAAACACTCATTGGGTTCATCGGTCGAACAGAGCTTCGATACGCCATTGGGCGAGCGAAGCGTGATGGTCTGCTTGCTCCAGACGCAAAGTGCCGCTTTATCTCACCTCGTCGTCATGGCGGATTATCAACGGCAAATTTGGCATCCACTTCTTCTCTTACACCACCCACGCTGTCACCCTCTTCCACATCACCTGCGCGACGAGAACTTTTGCAACAAAAAGAACGCCGCCCCCTACGCACCTTTGATGATATAGCCTCTTCGTCGGGTATACGGTCTCTCGATTTTAGCCCGTACGTTGACCTAGCACCTCTAACTGTCCATCCACGCCTTCCTCTTGAAACAGTGATGGAGATCTTCAAGAAAATGGGTCCGCGCGTGATTCTGGTAGAGCGCAGAGGGCGCTTGACAGGACTGGTAACTGTGAAGGATTGTTTGAAATATCAATTTACCGTTGAGGCACAGGAACATGCTGATGCAAACGCATTGTCTGGCGGTCATGGCGTCGATGCCACGGAAGAGGGAGTAGTCGAACAAAAGGTCTGGGAGTTAATACAGTGGGCTACTGGGAAGGTTAAGTCCTGGGCGCGAAGAGTGCATTCCCAGCCTTTCGGGAGAAGCCGTTGGCATGAATCAGATGGGGAGTGGCAGTGGAGGGGCGTGAGAAGATCCTCGTCGGATATCGTTGATGGGACAGAGAACGTTGAAGGCTTGATGGAGCTAGAGGAGAGAGACATAAGTAGGGACTGAAATAACGATTTAGATTTGTTGTCTACGTCTAGAGTTGTGACAAAATACAGACTTCTGGATTTCCAATTTACCACCGTTGGGGGCGGGGGGGGGGAGGGGGCCACAAGCTATCTTTGCTCGTCCTCCAAGCCTTCTAGCAGAATCTCTCGTTCTTCAACTGTCCCTCCTTCGTCACTCTCCTCCTTGGGCCTCTCCTCGTCTCTCATACCCACAAGGATGCATCCTGCTGCCATTGCAGCAGCCCCAAGCCACCAAAGAGGAGCTATCCGCTCCCCGAAAACGATCATTCCCAGGAGCCCCGTGACAAGGAAATTTGAAGATGTATTCGTGATGGTGACTTTCGTAGTAGATGGCGATGCAGTCAAGGCACGGGTGAAAAGAGCCCACATTATGATGTTTGAAAGAACGTTGAAGGCGAAGAATATCTGGCAACAGTGGTACTAGATGTAAGTCGTCGGATAATATACAGACCGTCTTCGTAGCTTTAAGAAATGCTGGTCATTAAAAACAGGGAAAGAGAACAACTTACTGCTCGAGAGATGTATTCGACGGCCTTTTCTGCACCAGAAGGGAGGGAAAATATGTGTGATATACCGTTCGCGATGCTCGACGTGAGAGTCGTTGTTGTCCTGTAATTGCCTCGTCAGTCTAGATTGCACTCCGCAGATACTACTGCAGTCATGCATCAATCATCCTGGACTGTCACAATGACCTCAGTTTTCCAGAAATCAAGCATGCACAACCGAAGATAGGTTTTCCAGAAGACAGACTAAATACGGGTGTAGTACGAAAAACTACTACTAGATACTAGGATGCACTCACAGCTTCGCAAACAGGCCATTCAACGCAGCAAAAGTCCCGCTGGCGATCGCCAACAAAAGCCATCTCGACCGCGCCATGTTGTTTAGCACTTGCTTCCTTGACTTCGAAGAGGTTTGGTCAGCTGTTTTGAGTTTGTTCTCTGTGTAAAGTCATCAGCTTCTGAGGTAGAACTTGTTTGCAGTCAACACGGAGAGCCAGGGAGAATAGTAGTATGTGGTAGTATGTAATTCGTATTCAGATCGCCCAAGAGCAACTCTTGCGACTACGATCAAGGGCGCATAAAGTGACGTACCTCCTGCTTCTGATGGACTTGACTTTTTCTGGATCCTTTTCCGCACCATCGCGCCATTGAGTAACGTAGGGAAACCTTGGAGGTTGAAATAAGCTATCCAGCAGTGACGCAGCAAATTCTTGGGTGGACAAGGGAGATTCCAGTGTGGGACACCCCAAAGTAGGAAACTGAGGCACACTACTACATACATACATACCTTGTACCACCACCTGTCTGCATACCGACTTGCGTATATACGCGGCCCGTAGGTACGGCTTCTCAATAGTACATATTTTCTTGCATGCAAATTGAGAGCCGAATCTATAGCAGTTTAACAGAACATCACTATGTACAGGATTCATCTCACCTGCAGCTTCTATTGCTTGAACTCCGCTTGTACTATGATGAAGCCCATCACGGCAGAAGAATGCAGGCGCTGAGTGAGAACAAGGAGCTAGAAGCAGAATAATCTCTTGATAGATGAGTCATTTTAGATTCAGATGTGATATTGATATTGTCAAGTCTATCATTCCATTTTCCCGTCTATTATAAGAAATACACATTACCTGGGAGAGTAATAGGTGAATCATGTTGCGCAGAGGGGAGAACAAGTGTATATCCATCAAGTCCATCAAGTGGACGCGGGTAGTTCATCCTCGAAGCACCGTTCCAACGGGCGAAGACATCTATGGCGATAATCTCTGTATACGCCATCTAAATATCTCCTCCGCGCCTTCTTTGGCGTCGTGAACTCTGACGTATCGGAAACGGTCGTGCAAACGGCTCTTCCGTCCCTGCCAGAACTCCACAGACTCAGGCACAATCCTCACTCCACCCCAAAATGGCGGGAGAGGGATTTCCTCTACCCCTTCGAACCGCTTCTCCATTTCCTTCACACGGTTCTCCAGCACTGAACGGCCATCATCTTGAAGCTCAGGGTTATCTGCACTATCATTCGCCTTATCCGCAAGCCCCTTTGGCTCGGTCGACCAAAGGACTTTGCTCTGCTGGCTTGCCCATGCCCCAATCTGACTGCCCCTCTCCCTCACTCGCCAGTATGTCTCGCTTTCTTCCTTCGACAGTGGCTCCACGAGTCCCTCGATGCGCACCTGGCGCTCCACGGTCGGCCAATGGAATGTCAATGCAGCCCATCTGTTTCCCTCCAACTGACCCTGCGAGTCATCCGGAATGACTCCGCCAACTGTACTATCGGCATCCACAGCACCCGCTGTGTCTGTGGTCCCGAAGACCTGCCCTCCTTTCCCGGCTCTACTACCCCAGTTACTGTAGACAACCCATCCCCGTTCGTCCAGTTCTTTCAGATAGACGATTCGTGCGCTCACACGGCCTGAGGGCATAGATGCCGTGGCCAACGTGCAGGTCTCTGGTGCCGACGATGGAAGTAGCCGGGGGTCGCGGAACCAGGCGTGAAATTGATGCAGAGGACTAACGGGGTCGATCTGGGAGTATGTGAGGGGAGGATTCGAACCGAACTGGTGGGCACGAGCGGCGTTGGCGACGATAGCTGCATTGGCGGACGGCGTTGACGCGCCAGACTGTGTTGATAGATCGTCATCGAGGGAGGGAAGGTGGGAACGAGGGGCAATGGCGGAGGCAACCTTGGTGGCGGCGGGAGATGAGGTTGGAGGAGCCGCGATATCGCCGGGAGCGACTGTTCCTAGGCAGTTAGAAGGTGATTTGAGCAGGGCAAAAAGAAACGTGAGGAGCGTCGGAGTCGTAGCATACAGATCAACTTCCTTGGTTGCCTCCCCGGAGGGGCGCGGTCACCGAGGGCAACCTTGGCGTTCTTGCTTTTTATATCAGCTTGTTGCATCACTGAAAACCCCTTCTGTCCCGGCGTTTGTGAGTTGTTGGAAAGAATGGCAGGAGTTGCAACGAAAATTGAGCGTGAACCAGAAAGTCGTACGAGGAGGAACGGTACCTTGGTTAGAAACTTAGTACCGTGCCGCATACTCAAGAGGGGCTAGATCTAACCTGGCTTCTACAGAAATCAAAACTGGCCTGGGAGACTTTGAAATATTGCTTTCAGGGGGCTTTCTTTCGCAGTATGCCTTAACTATCTGAACTACGGAGGAACGTGAAAGCCTGAAATGGCTCAGTGGCCCTAAAGAATGACCTGACAGTGTCATCAGCCAACGGCAGACAGATCACCAAGTGCCCGGGCTTTGAAATGGCCACATCACATTTGCCGTGTCGATGCCTGTGGACAGATCTGTGGATATTGGTGTAATAAAATAGAAGAAGTGAACACCATCCCCATTTTGATGAAGGAATCCCAGAATTATAGTCCACTACTACTTCTGTGGGTACTGCTCTGTGTTTATGCTTGATTTCAGTTTGCTGTTTGACCATGCTGGATCCTGCCTTTTACTGCGTCCTTGCCCGATGCCCAAGGGCAATACCTTCTGCCACAGCGGGCTCACCGCTCGGCGGTGCCCGGCGCTCGGAGCGGAAAATCCATCGGCGGTGGCAGACCCACCTAGCACCGTTCAAATAACTTCCCTACATGAATTTCTAGCACCGGTCAGTTACTTCCGCCCAGCGATTATGGCATTCTGGGTGATACTCTGGCGGGCGGGATTCGTAACTTTGATATTGGTGAGCATATGCAAAATACATGCTGAGTAAAGGCATATAATGGCCCCAGGATGAGCGCAGCCAAGATGGCGACGGAAATGCAGAAGTATTAGCGTTGGTGAAACATATGCTTGAAACATACTTACTGCAGGCTGGGTGCCAAATGTCATGCCACACATCTCTTCCCCATTGATGGCGACATCGCAGCTGTTAAAGGTTAACATGTTCTCTGCAAATGTGTAGGACAGGCCTAACTTACACAAGGCCATTCAAAGATGAGAGCTATATATATATATATATATTCTTCATTCAAAGTGTATACAGTCAGAGACTATGATACTTACCTGACTTTTGTCAGGATTTGTCTGATATACATGATCTTATAGACATAGCTGTTGATACATGCAATGAAAGATTTCAGCCCAGAATTCTGACAGTGAAAAGAGCAGTCCAAATAACAGTAGATAAGTCCAGTAAACAGGTAAAGACACAAAATGATGAACAGTTTGAGCAGCTAAACCAATTGTTAGCATATACTCGTCATATCAATGTGAAAATAATACTTAATTGCATTCTCAGCGGCGGTAACTGGAGGAGCTAAACATCTGGTCAGTATATACTTGATGTATTTCATAGGAGGTAATACATCTCAAGCCATTGTCCAGTGCTTGCTGCTGCCCTGTAATTATTAGCATGTGTTAAACACATTATGCCATAAAATCAGGTGGGCTTACTTTCAGGCCGCCAATTGGGATTAGGAATTCGGATTAGGATTTGGGATAGGACTTAACCGTCGGCATATGCTTATCATAAATCAGATGCATACCCACCATGACGATATCCTGCAGCGGATGGATTCACCGCCGCATCGACCTGGGGATTATCAAATGCAGCCCGTGTGAAAGACATCATGTGGATGTTTCTAGTTGCCGTTGAGTGCATAGTGAGCATATACTTTCATGAGAAAGAAAGTAGAGAAAGAAGAAAAGAAAGAAGGAATAAGAGAAGAAGAAATCAGAGGCACTGTCAGTGAAATCCAAAAATTGATTGTTGTGGTGTTCCTAAGATCAATGCGTGCACATGCTGAGTATAAACAGATCTAAACAAACAGAGAAGTCCCATAGCGACGGCATTGGTTGTGCCAGTTTCTCTTGCTGATTGCTCACTGGCAGGGAGCAGCATTTAGACTGTATCTGGACAGTAGCTACGTGAGGATATGTTAGTATAAAAGGTAAAAGCTGGCAGCGTGCGGAAGCTTTTGTAGGTAAGCACCGTTTGGCAACAAG
>FQSS02000787.1:0-19289 GCA_900128795.2 Malbranchea cinnamomea
AACAGCAAAGACGTACATGCATGTTCACCTGCTGCCCATCGCCCTTTGTCCCGCTCACAATGGCCGTGACGACGACCAGCTGATCGGCCCCGACGAAGTTGCGTATGCACCGCTCATTCTTGCCCGAGTGTGTGTTGGCGTACAGGTCGAACTTGAGGGCGTGACTGTACAAAGGCAGGAGACAGCAGAGCACCAGAAGCACGAGCACAGGGTTGGTGAACCGCGGGCTCGTGCTGGAGGAGGAGGAGGAGGAGCCCATCGTGTCGCCGCTGTCTGACTCTCGGAAAAAGAGAGAGGGGGAGGGAGAGAGAATTGAGGAGGAGACTGGTCAGAGAGATCGGGTGTGAGCGATGCGGCTTGCTTGCTTGCTTGCTTGTTAGTTGTGATGCCACGAAAGCTGGTTGCAGCAGGCCCGGAACGGGAATACGATGTTCCACAAACAGCGCAACCGCGACATCGTCGGTCGACATCGACGGCGCAACAGAGATGTTCATCGTAGTAGTATTGCTGGCCTTGTTCTGATCTGATTACTACAGGTAGGTCTCAAAATCGGAATCGAAGAGCAAGGTGAGTTTAAGGCACGCAGAATGCCCGAAAGAAAAGAAAAAAAAATATTAACTACTTTGGAGAAACGCACTTCCCGGGACGTGCCGATCGAGCTCGTTCGAGCGAACAATATAGTACTAGTAATGCAGGCACAGGAGAAAAGCAAGAGAAGAGGAGAAGGAACTCGTTTAAATAAAAAAAAAAAAACTGAGAAGACGAAAGCGTGAAAAAAAAGTAGGACGCGGTGATCGTGAACTCCGTAGATGGTAGGCAAGGAAGGCAACAGCGACAAGTGCGCAGCAAGACGTGATAGATAAGAACGCAACCAAAAAAAATTCCGAAAACGACGCGCTAAAAGTAGACAAGATGAACAGAGAGGCACACACACACAGAGAGAGAGAGAGAGAGAGATGACGGAAAAAGTCGAGAAGAAGAAAAAGAAGAAGAAGAAAAGAATCAAGGGAGAAAGAAGAGGAAGAAAAAAAGACATTTTATGGGCACCAAAAGAGAGCCTCCCTCCCATTGTATCTGCCCTCCAGTGTATCACACTCCAGAAACGCTGCATCCGAGCATCCAAGACGACAAGATAGAGGAAAAGATGAGTTTAAAAAAATAAGAATACACAGCCGAAGGAAAGAAAACTAAAAGGAGATCAAGAATGGCAATTAAAATAAGGTAAGTTAGGCGACCGGATGTAACAATATAATGATGAAGGACCGGCGCACACGCACACACACACACACACACACACACAAGCCGACCTGATCGGCTGTTACATATCCTGCTTCTTTTTCCGTAGGAACATGCGTCCCAGAGAGGACGACTTGAGGACCGACGCCTGTCGGTCATCGTCGATGGACGGCGTGGACGACGGGCCCCTCACGGGCTCCGGCGGTCCCGTGTTCTTGAGAAAGTCGGCCAACGCGGCGGTCTCCGACTGATAGCCGCCAACGGGCGGGTATGGGGCGTCGACTCGAGGGGTCAACTTGGCAGCGGGTCGTGGAAGAGGGCCAGAAACATGGGCGAAATAGTTCGCGCCGTTGGCCAATGGGTTGTCCCGAGGCGGGTAGATCCGGGGCACGGGCGGGAGGCCGGGCGACGTCTTCGACGGAGAGGTGGCGGCAGCGGTAGCACTGTGCCCGCCAGATTTAAAGGACTGCAGCGACGAAAGCGACATCTTGGGCTTGGGCACTCGTTCGGTGGACGTCGTCCGCCGCAGACGAGCTCTCATGTTCATGCTCTTGGACCTCGGTTTGGTGCCCTTGGGCGCCGTCGCCGCGGCGGCCGCAGCAGCAGCATTCACCGAGAGGAGCTGAGGCGGCTGGTCGTTGTCGGGAGGCGGGGGAACATTGCGCAAAAAGTCCGCCAAGCTCTCCTCGTGCGTGGTCGACGGGCCGTCGTCAGGATCTTCGTCGTCGCTGTCGGAGTCAATGGCGTACGGATCCCTGGGCTTTCGCTGCTTCCGGACCGGACCGCCCGGGTGGGAGGACTGGGCGGGCGGACGTGTCCGGTCACCACCACCTTCGGCCCGATTGGTCAAGTCCATCAACAACGCCGTTCGCGAGTTGGTGGAGATGACACTGGCGGCTTGCACGCTAGCCGCCGAACTCTGCGCACGGAAATCGTCCGAATCCATCGTCGTCCGGAACGGCGCCACACTCCGTGGGATCCGGTGCGCTTCACCGGGAGGGCCCTCCCGAATGAAGTCGATAAGATCAGAAGTCTGTCGATCCCGCGGCGCCACGGCTGGGCGAGCTTCGAGCTTCGGGCCGGCCCGTCTCGTCGTTGTCCGCTTTGTTGACTGGGCGGATCCACTAGTATTCGCGGTGGCAGGTGGGCGATCACCTTCCGGGACGGTCGTCGACGTCGGCGGGCCCGTTGAGCGGATGAACTCGGCAAACTCTCGCAACGACTCGCGCTCCCGATCGGTCCTGGCATCACGCGGCTGGTAGGGCGATGGCTTTGTCCTCCTGGACTGAGAGGACCCCTTGGCCGAGGTCTGCCCCACGGATTGCGGCTTCGACACCGGCCTTGACGCGCTTCTCATGCTCGTCGTCTCTGGCTCTGGTGTGTTCGTCGACTCTGCCCGGACCGATGCCCATCGTGGAGAGTCCGGGTCCTACAAGTATAACTTGGTCAGTATCCATCTGGAAGCGCCGTAGCTTAGAAAGAAAAAAAGAAACAAATATATATATATATGCCATACCTCCATCTCTCTCATGTTGCGTGGGGTGAGCGTGTAGCGGATCGTCTCTTCGCTTTGGATCAGCTCATCGAGATTCGACGGCTCGCGGGTGTGGTCGGCCGCCTTGGCGGTTGTCCGGGTCGCCTCGAAGGACGGTCGTCCCACAATCCCCTTGAGCCGGCTGGACACCTGTGAGGTGGTGGACCCCGACGTCCGGGGCCGTTTGTCGCGCGCACTGCTGACACTCTCGGACCGATGGGATGCGAGACTGGGCTCGCGGCGCAGGCTGCGGGTGGGGGTCGAGCTCACGCGCTGCACGGCGGCCCGCTCGATCCCGGAGACGGGCTCCACGTATCGTGGCGCGCCCGCCCGGGGGGACTTGGAGGGGTACTTCCACGATCGCGCCGGGGACGCCTGCGATCGCGGGCTGTCCGCCGATCTGGGGTCCGGCCTGCCGGCCGGCGCCGTTGCTGGAGTATCGGATGGGCGAGCGCTTGACGTCCGTTCATCTTCATCATCATCTTCTTCTTCCTGTTCTTCCTCGACCGGCGTCTCGGCCGCTGCCTGGACCATCTCGCGAAGCGGGGTGAGCCGTGGTGGCTGCGAGACAGTTCTGGTGGCCACGAACGAGGTTTCGACGATCGAACTGGGTTGGCCGGGACGGTGGTCGCGCGCCGAGAATGGTTGCGGAGACGGGGCCATGTTGGAGGCGTCTGCGGGCCGCGGGAGCGGACGATGATCCTGGGCGCTGGAAATACCAGCGGTCGGGGGCACAGCGGACGCGGTCGACGGTCGATCCGGGAGCGGCTCCGCAGCGCTGGGGGGAGTCTGCGACCGTGCTCGCCGCTGCATCATTTCGTCGTCTTCATGGGTGATCGGGGACGGTCCCGCCGAGAGGTCCGACGGCGGGGCGAGACCGGCGGCCGTCGAATCCAGCGAGGAGACCGAGCTCGACATGGGATTTCCGGATTGAACGTTAGTACCCTCTTCGGGGCCCGTGGTCGTCGGCGCGGCGGCGCGGGCGGCCGGTGCCCTCTCCTCGTCGTCGTCAGGCGCCACGATGGCCCCGGCCCCCCGCGCGCGGCTCCGATCATCGTAGGCGCCGCCGGGCAAAGAGTACGAACGCGCGGGTCGGCCGCGGACGTCCTTGGCCATGGCCGCTGCTGGGGACGCCGGGAGCGTGGGGTTTTGCAGGAGCAGGCTGCGCGGACGACGGGCAGCGGTCCTGGAGCCGGGCACGGCGGCCCAGTCCGCCTGGTAGCCGGGAACCTCGATCTCGTCGACATCGTGATCCGTCAGCGGGAGGGGGACGGCGGCGGGGTCAATCGGGGACGGGGCTTCCATCGCCTCAGGATCTGGTTGGGAACCGGGCTGGAGCCCGGGCTTGGACGGTGCGTCGTCGGGGTGTGTGGGGAGTTCCGACGATGGGTCGACGGTGGTGGCCACGCTGCTCTGCCGGCTGCTGGTCTTGGGGCGGATCTGTCCGCGACGCACCATAGACTCGCGCGACAGCGTCCGCGACAGCCGGGGCATGCGTGCGTTCTTGCGCCAGGCGCGCCACAGACGCCCGAGCGTCGGGTTGAGGGCCAGTCGCTCGATGTCGACGTCCTCGACGACGAGCGCACCGAGCGGTTCATCGTTGGCGGCGGCCGGGCCGTCACTCTGCTGTTCGTCCTGCTTTGCGGCGACGGTGTTGGCGGCGGCGATGGTCCGCAGCCGGGCGGCCTCCCCGGCGATGATGAGGGCACTCTCTCCGATGTACTCCAGCACGGCGGTCAGGAACATGGCGGCGGCGGGGGTGACATGACCGATGCCCGCCGCGAACCGGCCACCACGGCCGCCATGGTGGCCATGGGGCCCGTCGTCGAGGCCCTCCCGCTGACGATGTTCCTCCTCGTCGGCCTCTTCCATGTCCCCCAGCCGCGTGTAGACCATGCAGCGCAGCCTGGTCAGCTTCCACGAGCGCTCCAGCTCAAAGTGGCCGGCAGCGGCGGGCTCGTGGCCGACGTGGAAGCTGGACAGCTCCTCGTCCTCGTCGTCGCCGGTGTAGGCCCTGAGCTCCTCGTTGGCGGCGGCGACGACCTCGCGGGCGAGACGGGGCTTGAGCACGTCGGACAGGGCGGGACGGATGGCGAGCAGCCGGGTCGAGCGGGCGGTGAGCAGGATGTGGAAGAGCAGGTGATCGAGGAAGCCATTGAGGAGGGCGAGGGCCTGGGAGGAGACGTGGGCGTCGCCGGGGGGGATGTCCTGGTCAGCGGCGATGATCTGGGCGGCGGGCGCGGCGGCGATATACTGGGGCTGGGGGATGACGAGGGGGGGCGTGACGGCGGCACGGAGGAGGTGCGGGCTCTCGACGGACAGGCTGGTGCTGCGGCCACGATGGCTGGAGCGGAGGGGGGGACGGGGGTCGGGTCGACGCTGTTCAGACTGCATTGTCTCAGAGGAAGAAGACGAGAACGAAAGCAGACACAGAGAACCGCAATGGAACTGGGTGCAGGTGTTTCAGTTGCTCTTCATGGCCGCCTGGGGTGTCTCGATGGGGGGGGGAGCTGTCAGTGGACGACCTCGACATTGACATTCAGGAGAGAGAGAGCGGGAAGAGGGAGAGCGCAAGCGAACGGCCACGAACCCAGAGCAAGAGACAAGGTGATCAACCGCACACAACACACAGTCAGTCAAGAGACGGCCAATGGATCGGGATGGCGGGAGAGAGTCAGAGAGAGAGCGGCATCGGGGACGGGATTGTTCTCTGGCAGCGCTGGACGAGAGAGCGAGCGAGAGAGAGATGGGCTGTGTGGCACAGCGGTCGGAACCGGACAGCGATCACGGCAGGAGACTGGCTGTCAGAGAGCAGGAGGCGATGATGGTCAATGGGAGAGAGACGAGGGGAAAGAAGAGAGCAGCCGTGTCGTGGTCAAGAGAGAAAGAGAGAGAGCGAGTGTGTGTGTGTGTGTCAGTGAGAGAGAGAGTGAGAGAGTGAGTGAGGTGAAGAGTTGGGGTTGAGGTGGAAAAGGTGAAGGTGGAGAGCGGGCGAGATTGACTTTTTGGCTTGGTTCAGGAGAGAGAGAGAGAGAGGAAGAGAGGAAGAGAGGGGACGAGGGAGGAAACGGTCTGCATACACCAAGCTCGCCCTCTCTCTCTCTCACTCTCTCTCATCAAACACACACACGCACAACTCGAATGGACCCCTGATCGATGGATTGTCAAACCTCTTGAAACAGGCGGTCTCCTCGTCCGGACGGACGACTACAGACCCGTGCACTCCCGCAATGAACCAAAAGTCCCAACAGACATCCGCCGCGTCTCGTTTCATCCTAACATCGTGCAGACAGACACGACCTGACAAACGAAGGACAGCGAGAACCTGTTTAAGAGGTCGAATGCAAGACGACATACATCCATGCATACATACACTACTACATAGTACAAACAGACAGACAGACAAACAGACAGTACGACTGCTCACTCCTGCACCGGACTGAGCAGCAGCCGCAGCCGCAGCAGCAGTTGAAGACGAAACAGAACTACACAGGGATGCCAGGACGGTGGATGGAGTGATGCAGCATCGTCCGACAAGGACGACTGACAAGGAACTACTATGTACAAGGAACGAGGGAATGAGCCGCCGTGGTGTCTGGGGCATGCAAGAGGGTTCTCCAAACACGACTCTGCACCAGGAGGAGAGTAACTGCTGGACTATCAACATCGTACCATCCGTCTCGACGATCATCGCCTGATCCAACTGCAGATGGGACGCTGGACCGACACAGATGCACTTGCAGGAAAGAAAGCTGAGAGCATAGACAGTGACGCGCGAAGCGGACCGGCGGGAAGATGCAAGAGAAAATACGATCAAAGATTCCCCCCTGACGATCCCTTCCTCTTCCTCCAACGGATCCATGAGAAGACATGGCCGTGTACTGTTTATTTAATTTTGATTCTTTTTTACATTATTATTATCCATTTTATTTTATCCATTTTATTTTTGATTTATTTTCATTGTATGTTATGCTGGTAGGCCTCGAGAGAATCGATCCTCCGTGGATGAGAGACAACGCAGAGAGATCGTCTTGCCAATCACCACCCCAGTCGACTTTCCATCTTGCGAGAAACAAGAGAAAAAAAAGAGACAGATGAAGTAGATGTGACCCATGCCAGATAACCAGAATCTCTATCACGAACCCGAGTAGATTTCTTTTTTGGATCCTCTTGTTTTGTCTATCCTTCGCAAACACAGATCATGTTGAGCAACACCTCCCGACGGCATGACAGCAGAAGACAGGGGGAAAAGAAAGAGAGAAAAAAGAAAAAAGAAAACCCCGCAAGGCGGCTGAGTGGCAGACCACATGCCTCGGGTGGTGAGATCGCCCACACGGTTGTCTTACCGGTGACGTTGATGCGCCAGGCGGGCCAGCGGTTCGAGCAATTCACCGGCCAGCCAGACGGTCATGACCCCGCCGATGAAGTCGGTATCGACCGCGAGCTTCTCCTCGAGCACGCCCCGGAGCATCCGCTGGATGGCGGCCGACTGAGGCCGGTATGCAAAGTCGTCAGACTCGTCGATCGCGATGGCGAGCTCGGCCTGCTCGAGGATGCGGCTGAACTCCTCCTCGGTGAACAGGTGCGGGAACAAGCCCAGGACCGTCTCGACGATGCGATCCAGGTATTCGTTCATCACTGTGTGGGTCTCGCCGGGCACGCTCGTGCCGTCATCGTCATCGTCGTCGTCGGGATCGAGGTTCACCGTGCGAGCACGGATCGCCGTCTTGCACTGTTCGAGATTGACGGTGCGCAGGCCGTTGATGTACGCAGACAGGAGCTCCTGATCCAGATCCGCCACATCACGCGTGTGTTCGTCGGGGTCATATTCCTTGCCGTTGAGCGAGGGACGGCGTCGGGAGTCCTGCGAGAGCAGCATCCTCTCGTGGGCGGTCATGGTGTCCTGCGCACTGGGTTCGACCGGGCGCGCCTCGATGAAGACGACCGTCTCCTCATCCGCAAAGCGGACCGAGTTCCCAAACGAGATGAAGGAAAAGGCAGCATTGAGATCTACGTGGTGATATGTCTGGGTCAGTCGGTTGTTCCATTGGCCCACGCAGAGTCACGGAGAGAGGGTGGTTTGGGGGGGGAAACGCGAAGATCATTCGTCGAGACTTGCCTTCATTGTCACTCTCGTCATCCCAGTCGTCGTCGTCACCGCCTTCCTCGCTGTCGTATTCGTCATTCTCGGATTCCTCTCCATCCTCTGCGCCAGATTCTGCTTCTTCTTCTTCTTCGTTGTCGTCCACGTCGGTGTCGTGGTCGTTCTCAGTGTCGCTCTCGGAGTCGTCACCGAGCTCATCGTCCCCATCCTCGCTGCCGTCCTCGAAGACGACTTCGCGGGGCTTTGGTCCATTTTTCAGAATCGACCTGAGGGGCTTAGGGGGAGCGGCACTCTCACTGGAGTTGGAGGTAAAGGAGGAGCGAGATGAGGGAAAAAAGGGGTCTGAGATGAAAGAATCCGCAGGAGTGGTGGCAGGGCTCGCAGTCATGTCCCCGGATGACCCACCTTGGTTCTCGGGGGAGGCTTCAATACTGGTGATGAGTTTTTCCGCAAAGATCATCTGCGAGCGGCTTCGAGGGCCAGGGCAATCCACAAGAGGAGTCACCGGGCAAACCAGAGCCATTGTCGGGACATCCATCGTGGAGGTGACTTCACCAATGGTGGTGGTGGTGGTAGTGATGCCAAGTGAAGTCACCGCGTGAGATGCAGGGTGAAGGGTGACAGGGTCCTGTACAGTCGTGGTGGAGGAGACACAGATATTCAGAGCAGCAGCTGCAGCAGGCGCGCTCCCATTCTTTTCATCTTTGGTCGCCATTGTGATGACGGGGGCAGGTAAGTGTTGTTGATGTAAAGACCCCAGGACTGGCAGATGGCGGCTGCAGGTGACTTGCTCTGACGCGTCGAGATGTGAGTGCCATGTCGTTGATGCGCACAAATAAACATGGATGTGGCTGAAACACTCACCTGGACAGATATAAAAGACAGTCTGGAGCTTCCGGGTTCTTCGCCTGGTACAATTTGGTGCTTGCGTGATTGATGTTGAGCACGTTAAATTGTGCAGAGGGGGAGAGAGATGAAGAGAGAAAGGCAAACAAAAAGACAAATACAAACTAGGGATGAGTGTGAGGTCAGAGGATCAAGAAAGATGGGACCAAGGGGGGATGGATGACGGGAAAGATCACGGGACTGGACGGAGAGTGAGAAGAAGCAGACACGGTGAGAGGATGGATGCCCGTCCCCCTGGAAGCCAGAGTGTTGGTCCAGCAGCAGCAGCAGCAGTGAAGGGAAAAGGAAGAATCGATGACCTTGTTCGGGGGCGTCCCCCAAGCCTGTCCGAGGAGCGCCATGGTGGTAGGAAGCCGCGACCGCGCATTCACTGGGCAGCCGCCGGGGCGGACACGCAGGCCCCGTCCATCTTTCACGGCTGGTCAACTGATTGATTACACGAGAGGAACCGATGAACAATCAAGATGCACTGATAGCACAGACAGTAGACAGTGGATAGGGAAAAGGAAAAAGCAAACGCAATAATCCAGGGGTATATATCTCAATCTGCCAGCTCTCCCCTTTCAGCCACGGATCAGGATGCCGCCGAGACCTCGTTGGACAACGGCGGGCGTGTGGTAATCGCGACGATAGATTCTCCTCCTTGACAGTAGAGATAACTCAAGACGATTCCAGAAAAAAGAGACAGATCCTCCATGCAGTTTGTTCACGCAGACAACGGTCTCAAATGGCATTGGGCCGGGTGGCTGCTTGGTCTAATCGAGGCCTCTGCGCGGTGCTCTCGCGTGTCGGTCCCTTTCCGGGGTTTCCTGCAGAGTACCAGGGTTGCCGCCAGGGCGTCGCGGGTCACAGTTATGTCAACAAGGTCGATGGATGACCACGGGCCGAGTCGGTCAGGGAAGATGACGCACTGAACGAGCAGTTGAGAGGAGGGGGGAGGGGGGAGGGGCGCGGGGGAGTTGGGAGGGACGAAGCGTCTGCCAAAGGACGGGATGGCAGAGACGGTGTCGAGCGAAAAGGAACAGTTCGTGGGCTATCGGTGCGCGAAACAGTACCTCGAATGTATCTCACCACCGGTCGAGGGCGGTCACGGGGTTCATCTTGGTCGCGATCGTGAAAGATGGGCGGGGGGAGGATCTGGGGAGGTGTTGGACGTCTGGGAGGGGATTGTCAGACCAGATCAATGACGACGGATGACTGAGGTCGGTTACAAGGAGCGATGACTAAGACTTACCCCGGGAATCGGCGCGGGCCTTCGGCCGGGAGAGGATGGCTAACTTAGTTAGGAGTAACGTACGGGAGGAATTCACCACTTACTCGGACACTAGTGCACGTGATATCAAACTCGAGTATCCTGGCTAGCTTGGCTTCACCGTGCAGAGCAGTTACACTGTACAAACTACTAGTCCTAGGTAAAAGTATTGTAGGCTTCTTAAACAGGCCAGTCATGTATTATAGTTACTATATAGAGGAACAGCACTTTGTGCAGAGCTAACTACGAAAAGGGCATGTACGAGCAGTATGCGCAAAGGCTCGGCATATGCTACAGCGTTTGGGAGCACGCCTTTGTACAGAGTGCTCACCAGCTTCCTGTACAGGGTCAGAAGAGCACAATCTGGTTCTCCATGCAAAAGGAGTCAAACTCTGGAGTAGCATGACCGCCATGACTGTCCATAATCAATAGGCGATATTGACCCTTCGTACGATGCCGAGTGTGCTTGTCAAAAACCTCCTTGACCCAGAAAATCCCAGGCACGCGAACCGGTCCGGAAACAGCAGTGGAGGGAGGAATTCGATGCCGTCCAAGGGTCTGAAGCACGGCGGCGACTGTCTCACCGATCCGAAGAGAAGAAACCACTGACAGAAGCCGCACGCCTGCTGGAGCATAGTCTACAAAGTTCGCGGCATACCGTGAAGATGAACCTTGGTTGTTCGTGGCAATTGACGAGGCATCGAATCTACTTCGCTCAGAGACTGGTAGCGAAACCACTGACCTTGACGTGGCGCTGGGACGCATCATCAGCTGCCTGAGGGATTTCAAGATTTGGTGGTTTTTTCCTCTCCACAGAATCCAAGATGGAACGTCTTGTGCGGTCGGACGATGCAGAGCATCACCGTGCAACCTTCGTGGAGAGTGCAAGTGGCAGGGAGGCCTTGGATCCCTGGGTGCCAGGCGGGACTCGGAGAGAGGTCTTGAAACGGATTCCCCCGTGTTTACGGCTTGCAGCTCAGCATCGGCATCAAGGAGAGATTGCTCAACCATCAAGATGATGAGCTACAAAAGTCCATCTCAGAAATTGCGTCGCCCTCTCACATGGCTCTGTTTGGCAGGCCGCTATGGAGCGTGCATGCCGGGCGATGGAGAGTTGCGCAGGATCGAAATTGGACTTGTCGGCATACCATGTCGAATTAGGTATCTAATTGCTAGGGATGGGGGGAGGTTGTTGGGAGTCAGTCGTGATCGCACCCAAGGTGCTTTATTCTGTATTAGAGTATAAACGCAGCCTTTTTATCGTACATATCACCATGCCCAGTAGTAGTGGTAGTAGTAGTAGTAATAATAGTAGCAGCAGCAATCATACGATGCACAATGTCTGACCACCCGTAAAGACTCCTCGCTGAAAGGAAAGAAAGCGCACCAAATGCCGCTAACAGGACAGGACGGTCCAACCATCATCAGAGTGAAAGATGCTTCGCTGACCGTCGAATGTCGGGGAACAACACCCTAAGTCGTCTCTCCGGCCGAGATGCCGTATGCTAGGCTGAGGAGCAATCAGTATCAGCCGGATCAGTCGTCAACCCATTCAGTGTAAAAATGGAGCACGACTGAGACTACTTGCGATGAGTCTTTTCTTTGAGATTTTGAATGACGGAAACGCAGAACCCCTCCAGACTTCTCCCTAAACGAAACCGTCGGTCTGTCTATCTCCTTTTGGCCGCAGCAGGAACCCACGCCTCGGGCTGCCACGACTCGCCGGGCGCACCCGTCGTCTTGTCCCACAGGCTGACCTTGTCCCTCTTCTTGTGCCCCAGCTGCTCCAGCTCCGCCTCCGTGCCCACGGCCGAGTGCACTCCCGCGGGTGCGGGCGCGGGCCCGGGCCCGGGCTCAGGGTGGCGCGTCTTGTGCTCCGCGCGACGGTACGTGGCATCGTGCGTCTGCGTGGCGGGGCCCGGTTGCTGTTCCTGCGGCCGGTCGAGGTATGACGGTTTGCTGGCCCATCGCTCGTCGGCCAGCCGCGCAAGGTGTTTGATGCGCTCCTGTCGGAGGAGCTCGTTCTGCTGTTCTTCGAGGGTGGGAGCATGTTCGCGGACGTAGCGGAGCCACTGATGCCATTGCGCTACAAAGCCGGAGCGCGGCAGAACGACGAGCCAAAAAGAGATCAGCACACTTGCCCATCACCTGTTTTTTGTTTCCTTTATTCTATTCTCCCCAACTTCTGGATCTTCTGGTGGGCCGTGATCGACTTACGCGAGACTTGGAGGTCGGCGTAGTGCAGCTTGGGATTGGGCTTGACGATGCGACGGTATCGACCGGCGTTTGCAGCATCCTTAAACTCCCAGAACGTATTTCCGGCGAGATCCTGGCCTGGAAGCAGTGAGTGAGTATACACGGACATTTGAAAGTAAGGCATAGTATGTAATATTGTCGTCGTATATCCTGTCGACATGGCGCACTTCACTCTCACTCACACGCACTCTCTCTCGCAACTTCTTTGGACATCGTACGGCCATGTCTTTTCAGGGTGAGCTGCGGCGGAACATACCAACCAGGAAACTCCTGCGCCAGGGAAGCCTCAAGCTCTTCCACTTGAACCAGAGACTGTTGATCGGACTCATCGTGAAGGCGAATCCATCGAAGAGGAACAGTAGTATCGATCTGGGGTGGATTATGATTGAGCAGAGAGAAGCAAGCTCACGGCGTCGTGGATCGTCAACCGGTGCCTTGAGAGCAGCACTATGATTAACTATTAATGGGCTATCAAGGAAGATGCTCTGCACGTAATCGTTGTGTGGCGGAGTTTGGAACTTCACGGATGGCCCGTTGGTACCAAACTTGGTGTTGCGCTTACGTTGGCGACTCCCTCCCTCCCCTCTCGTCTTCTTCTTCTTCTTCTTCTTCTATGACCACTTGGCTGCTCAACCCGCGAGACTCGACAGCGTCATTTCATCTCTTCGTTACTTTGCCGTGGTGTGCGCGTAAACCGAAGTCCCGGATTGACGATCAGCCTACAGATCTTCCCCATCTCGTTGACTCGAAACAGCACTAGACTACATAGCACGACATCCTACGATTACGACTTCCAGGTTGATGCTTTCCGCCCATCAAGCTGCCTGCACCGCATCCCTTATCCTGAGCCGTCGCACGCGTCCGTCTGTCGAAGCAGTCCGTCGGCATCGTCTGTGACCAGTCTACAGCCGTCATGGCATCCGTGTTGTCCCTGGATAAAGACCTCCGCGACCTGCGCCTGTCCAGGTACACCCCGCAGGCCGCGAACGAGGCCCGCGTCTGGATCGAAGAGGTTCTGCACGAGAAACTGCCGTCGGGCGATCTTCTCGATGCTCTCAAAGACGGGGTCGTGCTCTGCAAGTAAGTGCTGAGTGCGGATGCAATCAATGATAGTCTCGTTTCTGAGGGAACTAAACAGTGTGTGTGTGTGCGCGCGCGTGTGTGTTTGTCTTTCTACAGGTTGGTCAATCTAGCAATCGCCCCGCCGGCGATCAAGTACCGCGAGTCGCACATGCCGTTTGTCCAGATGGAGAACATCTCACACTTTCTTCACGCATGCCAGATGGCCCCGCTGAGCCTCCCACCCCACGACGTCTTCCTGACCGTCGATCTCTACGAGGCGAAAGACCCCGCGCAGGTGTTGCAGTGTCTGGGGGCGTTCAGCAGACGAGCGCATGAACTCCAACCGGCAAAATTCCCCCGTGCCATCGGAAAGAGTAGATCGTCTGCCGTTAGCCCGCAGTTGAGCGGTTCGAGCCAGGGGCCCCGGATCGGAACCCCCGGTTACGCGCGGTCCCGTGGTGTGAGCAATGCTTCGCAGTCTGGACAGACGAGCCCGTCAAAGAGCCCTCGATCCTCACGCACCGTCAGCGCATGGAGCAACAAGGCCGAGGAAGACACCACCATGCCCGCCTGGAACATCCACCAGTACGGCTACCTCGGGGGCGCAAATCAGAGTAACATGGGTGTATCGTTTGGCGCCCGACGACAGATCACCACTCCCTCGCCCTCCGTACCGAGCCTGGCCGAGAAAGAGAGAAGGCGACGGGAGGCTGCGGCCGAGGAGGAGAGGCGCAAAGAGGAAGCAGAGCGTCAACGGCGTCTTGAGCGGGAGGCCGAGGAGGCACGTGCGAGAGAGGAGGAAGAACGGCTCTGGGAAGAAGAGACGAGGAAGGCGAGAGAGGAGGAGCGGCGCCGGGTCGAAGAAGAGAAGAGACGATGGGACGAGGAGAAGAAACGTTGGGAAGAGGAAGAGCGGCAGAGACAGCAGGAGGAGAAGGAGGCGGAAGAACGGCTGGAGAGGGAGAGGCTGCGCAAGCGCGAACTCGCCGACAGCCGGCTCAACGGCCAGTTCCTGAGCCAGTATCAAGCCAGCAACCAACGGTCCGGGCGCGCGACCTCGCCCAACGCGCCGGCCGTCTCCATGTCCGAGAGTGAGCGCATCAGAGAGCTGGAGCGTCAACTGGAGCTTGCCAGAGAACGGGAGCGTCAGTACGAACGTGAACGCCAGGAGCTTGCCCGCGCGCGGGGAGAGATCCGCGAACCCGACGCGCAGGAGGAGAGTCGCCCCGCCGCCACGACTCCGGTGAAACCGAGCTACGACCTGGCCTCCATGGAGGAAGAGCGCAAGCTGCTGCGGTCGGAGTGGCAGGCCCATCGAGCGGCCACGTCCGCACTCCAGAGTGCAGATGACGCCCCTCCCGTGCCTCCGCGCTCGCTCCCCGAGCCACCCCCGAAACCACCCAGGAACAACCTCAACAGCCCGCCAACCTCCCCGCGCCCCTTGCCCAACCCCCACCAGAGCCGCACCGACCGTTTCCTCGCCAGCAACCCGGCGCCGGAGCCGGCGAAACCCGCCTCGCACCGCCCACAGGACTACTCGTCGACGGCGGAGATCGACGCCGAGAACGCGCGCCGCGTGGCGTCGACCCAGAAGACGCGGGCCGGCGGCTGGGCCTCCAAGACGTTGCTGGAGCGGGAGATGGAGCGCGAGCGCGAGCGACAGCGCGAATGGGAGGAGAACCAGAGACGGACCAAGGAGGCGGTGGCGCGGGGCGTGAATACCGCCGGGACGGGACCCGGTGAGGGCGCCTGGGACGTGCATCAGTACGGCTATCTGGGCGGAGATAATCAGAACAAGGGCGGGACGGGGATCGGGTTTGGTGCCCGGAGACAGATTGTTGGACCACGGCCGCCTCAATGAATATGATTTCCTTGAAAAGGGGGTCGGGAAATAGGAGATGTCCCTTGAGATATGTGGGGATCGTTTCCTCTGGCCCATCTTTTTCGTCTCGAATTTGTGTGGCTTACCACGCCTTTTTTTTTTTTTCTTTTCAGAGGAAGCTTGATTATCTTCTGTTCGTGTAGATATAACTTGAAATAATTTTTAAAACTACAGTGCAATGGATACCCTGGGGTTGATTGTAGATTCTGTCCGTGAAACTGTCACTAACAATACTGCTACCGTATCGACCTGGTGGTGATTGATCCAAACCATAAGCGGACCCGTCCGATAGCGCCGATAGGCCTGAAAATACAGTATCTGCAAAACTAACATTAGAGGTGCTATATATCCCACTTCCCAGCTTCAAACATGATCATTCCATCTGAACCGGCTCCTGTCATATCATGTATTATTATTATTTCCTCCAGAGGTTAGTTCGGCTGGTTCTGTAAGCTCGACAATCTCATGCGTTCTGGACACCCGCCGTCCTCTTTGCCGCGCCCGCCTGCGCAGCAGCAAGCCTATCCACCAGGTAGTTGATCCGATCGCCGCTCTCGATCAGCCAGTTCCAGCCAATCTCCTCCTCGCGCAGCTTAGCCTGGCTCTTCCTCGTCGTCTCCGCCTGCGCCTGCGCCTTGGCCGCGCGCTTCATGACACCGGCATCCACCGCGTCTTTCAGCGTCGGCGAGTACTCCAGCATCCCGTCCGCGTGCAGCAGGCGCAGCAGCGCCTCAAGCAGGATCGAGACCTTGGCGTTATCGACGGGGTTGGTCGTGCTCGCGGCGAAGGGGAGAAAGCAGGTCTCGAGCTTGCTCTGGCTCAGGTAGGGCTCGTCGGACTGCGGGATGGAGTTCTCGAGGAGGCGGAAGAGGAGCATCTCGCAGAGGGTCGATTGCGCGGCGGGGGAGAAGCCAGACGTCACCGACGGCGAGACGAGGAGCTGGAAGACGGGCAAGGGAAGATGACGGATGAACTCGACGAAGAGGAGGTAGAGGTCGCCGAGCGATGTAAAGTCCTCGGGGAGGGTGAGAGCGACGTCGGAGAGGAGATGGAGCAGACGTTGTCGGAGCGTGATGGAGTGCAGATCGCCCAGATGAAGCAGGTCATCGACTTGGGCTCCACTGTCCATTTCCACCGCACGACCGGAGCCTACTGGGTGTGACGCATTTGTTCGCGGTCGTTTCGCACGAGTCGGTCTTTCTTTCTTGTTTCCTTCAGTAGCAGCACCAGCACCAGCCGCAAACTGTTCCTCCGCCTCTTCTTCGAACTCGTCCTGGCCCAGGTAATCTGCGTATTGGTCTTCGTCAATGTTCACATCCCCCAGTCGTTTCTGCGGATTGTCCTGGTCAATCTCCAGCTCCTTGAGTTCGTTATAGAATATCTCCCGAAACTCGTTAGTCGCAACGGGTGACCCATCTGCAAAGATAGCTCTCATAATCCTTCGATGTCGGCCTGAGATCCCAGACGTAGACGTAATGTACTTGACTATCAGACTCTCTTTGAAAATGGCCCTGTGAGCAGCTGGGATGCTTGATGGAAACGGGCCATGTGCTTCCTCCTGCTGTCGCAGTCGTTCACTCCAGTCATCTTCCAAGACATCGCACATGAACTCGAGCCATAGCTTCCATCGCGCCCAGCGCTTCTTGTGCAAAACAGAACAGTTAAACGCCCACCCAACCACCTGCCAAAAGTCCTCTGCTCGCGACCAGAGCGACCCTGACCGCGCAAGCTCAAAGTTCAATGGTTCGGTGTCGTCGTCGACAGCCCACCCCCCCGACCCCTCGTTCTCTTTGTCCGTCAGGCGTCGCCCGCCATGGCGCGAAGTCGCATAGTGCGTGAACGAAAATGCCACGTCAAACCGCGCTGATATCGGCCCGACGTGGATGTTTGTTAGGCGTAGCAACTGCAGCGCCGCATTTGCGACCTGCTGCATATCCACTGATTTCGCACGCGTGGTGGTGGAGGGGTGGACGACCAATGTCGCAGCTACGGCAAGGTGCTGGGGAGGCGGGACAAATACAGCACCCGAAGCCATCGTTCCCGAGGATACGACGCTGAGAAGGAGACTGAGAGCATGGTGGTCTGGATTATCGGCATTCAATGGGCCGTTAGACGACGTACAAAAGCCTGGAGTGAGAGAGATGATTGGGAGGGAGAGCAGGCCCGCGCTTTTACTCACACAGCTTCTCCTCAAAGTACACCCCGCAGTGCTCACGCAGTTGATACGGGAGGGGCTTCGCTGGCCGATATTTACCGCCCGCGGGACGATGCCCTGAAGTCATTGCTGGTTCGTGTGTTGTTTGAGAACAGAGGCTCTGTCGTTGTTGAATGCCAACTTGCCCATGAGCAACATCTTTGGGATTCGCCGTGTGGGAGGCAACAGCGATGGACAAGGTAGGTTTAAGAGAAACATCTCCTCCGAGAGACCATCCTGGCAACAAACACCATTTCCACTTCTCCTGTTTCGCCTTCCTGGAGTTCGTTGACTGGCTACAGAGACTGTTTCAAGCTGTTCAACCGCTGAGATGGTAACCTCCGGAATATCCTTGCTCCGATGCGAGCATTAACCTCGTCCTCTTCCACTTGGTTCGCTCGCGTCAAGGCTTTAAACTCTAGAATATCGAGAGAGATGCTACTCCCCAGGCCGTGGTCGTCTTATCTGTGATGCAGTCTTTTAAAATTCATCAGTCTCAGGCTGAGCCTGAGGTTGAACCTCCTAGCCGGAAAGATTGAGCTACTGGATAGTATTACTACATACTCGTACATCATGCCACTCCAGTCGTAAAAAGCTCGACAACAAACTCCCATTCCAGCATTCAATGATGTTGATAATGTCTGATCTCTGCGTTTTATTTGGCTTTTTCACTGCTTCTGCACCACCTGGCTCCGATGGAAAATAACTGTGCATTTGTCTATGTACATGTTCAATATCACAACTAACGAAGAATCCTTACAGCTTCGAGCCTTCCAACGCCGACGAATTCGCATCTGTCCCGGCCTGCTATCGATAAGGACCTGGAGGAACATACTCTTCTTGCATCTACAAATGAGGATTACCTCAGTCAACTGCGGAAACTCTTTCTTCTCGTCGGAGATTCAACCTACATGGACGCTCTGTGTTACTGCAATGCCCTTCAGATTGGACACGGCCGGGGAAGGCGTGGACGCATAGATGTCGTGATATCTCCCGTGCTTGTGCGCTCCTCCAGAAGTGTTCGATAGCGGGATGCTATTCTGGTTCAAGTAGCCATCCATCGAAGTGTATCCTCGCCCGTATGTACGTCTCGTGCTTCGTTCTTTGCGGTAAATGATGGCCAGAGCCGGAAGACACCCGACAATGACCGCTAAATGCCGGAAGAAATCGACCATTAGCCCAAAGTCGGCGGGTCTCCTTGACAGACAAAAGTCTCAACTGTGTGACACCATACCTATCCCAGCTTCGAGGATGCCCCAGAACGCCAGCCACGAGCTGCTTGGGGTGCTGTTGTTGTCTGACTTTGATCCGATTTGGACGACGCGCACTGTGGCGATCGCAACGCAGATAATCCCAATGCTGAAGATACCCGCGAGACTAACCTTTTGTATAAGCGGTAACTTTAGCGACCACAGCAGCTTTGTGGGCAAAATCATAACTGAAGATTGAACGGTTCAGCGTCCCTTCCCGGCCGGGTTTGATGAGGCATTCAGGGATACGCAGAACTCACCCAGGATGTCTGTGATCACGTCTACAGCATACGAATAGTACAAACTGGCAATCTGGGCCTTCACCTCTCGGGGCGAGGTGCATCCATCTGTAATGCAAGGCACTTGGTAAGCGCAACACAAAACCTAGGGTGTGAGAGGCCACCAACCGAGGCTGAACCATGCTGACATGCTGTCGCAGGATGTAAAATTCGAGATAACGCAGCCGATAAAACTCTACATCTCCCACCCGCACGCGTTAGCGCGGCGAATCAACGACGGAGATTGATGGGTAACTGGCAAGAGACAAAACCTACTCACAGAATAAGCAAGAGCATCGAGAACATGTCTCTGAGGTTCTAAGATGACTGGCACA